>JAQGAZ010000411.1:0-64167 GCA_034692225.1 Polydesmus complanatus | reverse complement strand
CATAAATCGCATTTAGCAAATGACCACAAACTGGCTTATTCAAACAACAAGTGGCATGTAGCCGTCGTATATTACAATATATATTCTCTCCACGGACCTAAATTGGGATCCCCCCTTCTCTACCGTAGGCGTCTAACACCAGCGCGCGCATGCATTCTAGAACTGCAAATTTAATTCGGGAGAACAATAATTATTTTTACACATTTCAATTTGGTTCGCATTCAGTAAAACATCGGTACATTGTACTACATGTACTGTATAACGAATTTCAGGTGTTCGTTGTGCAAAAAAAAAATTCGTTGAGGTGAAAAATACAGTATTACAAAATTGATGAAAAATATTTGAATATAAACGACCATTAATGAATGAAATACACTGTACTATTTATTATTATTATTATTATTATTGTGTATCATTTTTTGAAAAACATTTTTCATTTTTATTGAATGTGATAAAAAAAAACTTTAAATTTTGCAGATTTTATTTTTTTTTTTCTCCTAAAATTTATTTATTTATTTTTTGGATTTTTTTTTATGGTATCGATCATATTTTTATTATAACAAAAAATTGTCGTTGAGCTGAAAATTTCGTTCGAGTGACAATCGTTCTTATGTTGTTCTGAAATTGATTTACACTGAAATTAATACAGTACAATACATGAGCTACCGGTATATCGACTTTTTTTTTTAATAACCTGTTAAAATCATTTTTTCGTTTCTTTTGATTTACATTTTCCCTCTATTTAAGCGATAACTGTTATAAAATTAATAATCTTTGGTTAATTTTAATGATATGATTTAGCTTAATTTTATTTATTTTGTGTTCGTATTTGCTTTCAATCGAAATAGCATTGGCACAGATTTTCGAATAACTTAGCCATACTTTCATTCCTCAGTTATTATTTTTTTTTTCCCTTTCCCCAATTTGATTGATTAGACATTATTGATTTAAATGAGAATGAGAACGCGCTAGTTATTATAGGTAGAGAGGCTATCGCTTTCCGTTCGTTCTAACTTTGCGGTTTGTGATTTCCGCCCAACAGTTTTTGATTTAATGCCGGCCACGCCTATTGGTTAATTCTCATTACTTTCTCAATTAGGTCCTCGAGATTTCCCTCTCGAATTATTGTGCACATGCGTGAAAAGTAGAGGTCGAATTCGGGGTTTTTTTTTTTATTCTTATTATTCAAGTCTACGAGAATAGTTGCAATTGCGGTTTATTTGATTTCCGCTTTTCACACGCCGCTTAAAGCCACGCCCACGGTGCGGACCTTAGTTGAAAGGATTGCACTCGTGTGCGAGGAGCTCATACATGGCATCATTGTTCGCAGTCCCTCTTTTTCCTGCACTTTTATTTTTCTTCCATTATTTTGATGAGTAAAACGCATTTGATGTGATTGGATGCGCCGGAGATGTCAACGTCACTCAAGCGAAATCCTCGGTGGAAATCAACGTGAAGGAGGCGCGCGAGTCGATAATTATTTTTAATTAATTTAATGAAAAGCGATGCGTCTCGTGATGTGACTCGAAAATTATTGAAGACCGGAAGTAGTTGGCGTGTTAGCACAATTCTCGTTGTTTCTGTCATGTCAACAATGTCACATCTTGTCACGCTATCGAATGGCCTAGCGTGAGCGATTTAAGCGATAGGCGGGGCCCGGCGCTTTTGTGTCGTATGACGTCACACCAGGTGAAAGGCTGGGAACCGAAGCGCCCCCTATGGCTTTTCACACGCCTCCCACTTCCCCCATTTTGTTCTCCAACTTGAGAGCGAACTAACCCCGCCTACTTCCGGTTTATTATTTTGTGAGATCGCGTGGATAGTATAAAGGGCCGTAAGTACACGTAGAAATGGTCTTTTTTACAACATAAGGGTTTGCTCATCCGTCCGGATTTAGAAGGAAAATTTAGCCAAACTTATATAATAGGGATGTTAATTGTGCTAAAACGTGAAGTGACGTCATAGAATGATTTTTTTTTAAATCAAATATGTTGACATAGAATGGTCCTTTTAATAGGAAAATCTTTTTGGCTTTTAAAGAAAAAAATAAATTTTGGGCTAAGCTTCAAAGACCATTCACAAAGTGAAAATGGATTTTTGATAGTTTTGGAAAAATCTATGTTTCTAAAAGTTGAGTTTTGTACTTTCTAAAATTATACAAAATTAAAAAATGTTTGCTAACGTTTGGATAAGTTGCATTAAATGCATTAAGATGAAATTTACGTTCAATTTACGCATTTTTTTTTTGTCTATTGATTTTGTTGATATACGTTCAGTTATAGGCTGCTAAACTGTAAGAGAATATAATTATTAATGTGTCACGGAAGTCGTGCATTTGGGTTTATTTAAAGTAATTAATGAGAGAAAATACAATTAGAAAAATGTGGGAGAAATTCACCGATCTTATCTGCTGTTCTGCGGCCTACTGTACTGTATTATACCTACTAATATTGTATTGCAATCGGTGCCACACAACTTGTCAAATATTTTACACGACTAACGTGAAGTTAATATACTTACCCTCAGAAAGCATAAAAGCTTTTTCGCCTTATCCTACGCATGCGTCAAAAATATTTTTCACTTTATTTTCAATTATTCTTCGTTATTTCTTTAAAACTGAATGAGAGAAATTGCCTTATGTTTATACGTATATAACGATTTCATGAGGTGCTGTTTCCGGAAGTTCTCATAGAGTTGAAATCGCTCATTTTGACAAGGGAAAATTATAATTATCTAATTTTTTTTTTTTGAAATTTAATTTTGGTTATGAAAGTACAGTGTACAGTAATCTACTAGTGACGATAATACTGTATTGTTTTTGTATGAAAAAACAAGATTTTGGCAGAATTATTTGCCCCGAATGAAGAAATTGAACTATTTTTTTTTTTACCGATTATAATTTTTTCACAAGTTTTATTTATTTATTTATTTATTTTGGAGATGAATTTCAGTACTATCGTAAACGTTTATACTGAACAAATAATTTAAATATATTTATTTTTGTGCTTTTAAGACATTTTCTAATTTAAATAGTTTTGATCAACTTCGCAAGTTTGAGTTTATATCTTAAAAAACTTGCATTTTTTTTTTTAAAAAAGCGAACATCTCAAAAAAAAAAAAAAAAACATTAATATTACATGTAATTATTTTATATTGATTTAAATTCCAAAAAAATGTTTCGATTCCTGAAAAAATTGTAGATGTTCCCTTTTTAAAATGACCTATTCAGTTATTTTTCTATTTCCGGAATGTTCGCTTTACTCCTTTAGACCAAATTGCTCGTCGCGAGTGATTTTCCTTATTTTTTTTTTTTGGAAAATAGAAATTCTTTGATTGAAATCGAAAGTATGTTGTGTTATTTGCGGGTTTTCGATAGCGCGGTATAGGCTATAGCCTACCTGCGCGTTGAAATCGGGGGAATAAAACGCGTTTTGAATTTCTCGTCGGCTCGTAAATTAATAGAAATTAAACTGCGTCTAATTACGCCAGGTGAGTAAGTGTTTCACTTCCTCCGTGTGTGGCGCTGCTGGTGAGGTGGGCGTGACTGGGAGCGGGTGGGCGAACGAGACGATTAAATCTCGTAAATTTTCATTAAAAGCCTTCATAATATTTCTCCTGTCCTGTAATTACGAAGCCGCCGCTAGAGGTCGCCACTTCAACGCCTCTCTAACACGTTTGGCAGCGCCCTCTAGCGTCAAAGAAATTAATTTAATTAAACGCCCCGCGTTTTCCAGCGGCGTAAAAAAGGAGAAAACGAGATTTAATAATAGTCATTATCGCGCAAACAACAAGCGCCACCTAGTGAGCGTCAATTAACAGCTATATCAGACGAGAAGCAAATGCTCCGCCTACCGGCTTGTTGCGTGGGGTCCGCGCTACGTCATCCCGTGACCTCTCTTAATTTCTTCAAAATAAAGCGCAGAGAAAAAAACTGAGAAAGAAAAAAAAAAGATTGAGAGAGAGAGAAAGAAAACAAGATGGCGGTGCTGCAGGTGTTAAATGGCGGCGGCAGAAGATGAAAGAGAAGCAGCGGTCAGTTAAACGGGTGACGTCATTGGAAGGTGGCGGGTGAGAGGGGGAGGAGCTGAGGTGTCATCGGAGCAACACTTTTTCTTTTTAAGCGCCGCCTGGTGACAGCTGATCGCTTAAATATAGACTGCGCGAGAGGTGGACGCGGAGAAGCCCTCTAGCGGTCCGAATTCCTTTCACACCTTTCAACTTCAAACAAAAATGGATGCCACAAATTTTAAGAGTAGGGAAAAGTGAGCGAGAGAGAGAGAGAGAGAGAAGAATTTAAATGCGAGATAATTGAATTTCTCGATTAGTAACGGTTTTTGAGCCGCCAGGGGGCGTCTTATACGCCAGCAGTGTGCGCGGGGAAGGATATTTTGGCTGCAGTGTTGACCGCCGCTCTTGGGGGTCACATTAATCGTTTCCCTCACCCCAACCAACATAATATGCACTACATGTATAATATTATACCGTACATTGCTATTGCATTCACGATTACATATTACACCGCGCTTTTCGATCCGGATTTAATGCGGTTTTATTTTTCATTTTCCTGCGGTTTTTAAACTTATGGCAAGCAGCACAACGTGTTTTACAAATGGTTTTATACCGTCTGGTACACACTAACATGAAAGTGATACTATATTCGCGGTATTAAAAGTTTAAAAGAATTAAAAAAGTCAAAACATTTGTGGAAATATCGTTTTACGATGTTTAAAATTTAGGGGGAAGTACAGTAGAACCTCGATTATCCGGATTAATGAATGCCAGGGGTGGTTTAAATACCCAAATATTCGGATTAATCAAATTGCATTAAAAAGCACTAACTTTTTTTTTTTTTATGAATTTATGTAAGTTTCACTTTCAAAAAAAGGAGAAAATACAGTCATGGTAGAAACAATGTTATACACGTAAAATTCATGACCCCCGGATAATTGAGGTTCTACATGTACTGCAGTTTCGAACAGGTTTATAATGTGCTAAAATAAAGCGACATACACTAGGATGAAAATTTTATGAAATTTGACTCTGAATTTTTTTTTTTTACCAAAAAAATTGACATGGTAAAAATTGATATTGAAAACTGGATCCATTTTTAAATTTTTATTTCCTCCATAATTTAATTAACTACCAGAGGTGAATCATAATATTATAGGCTGCATACTGTTATCGCTCTCAGGAAAATAAGCACAAAGAAAGAGAAACCACAACAAGAAGCTTGGCAAACAATCTCGAACTTTTGAGCAAAAAAAAAAAAAATCCTTGAACTTCAAGAAATTAGCTCGAATTTTGTGGAATAACTACGAATTTGTACGAAAACCTAGTTCTAAAATTTTGTGAGTTTTGTTATTTTAAATTATAATTCTTCTCATAAAACAAACCGAAATTTACTTGAAAGGTGTGTTGGTAATTAAAATACATAATTTTTTTCTAGGTTGTATACGCCAAACTGAAATTTCGCTATAAAGACATTTTCCTGAACCTACAATAGTTTTTTTTTTTTCAAAAAAAAAAAAAAATTTTTGCGAAAATAGATTGTGTTCATTTGGTAAACGAATGATTCGAAATATATTGTACATGTATTTGTTTAATCGCAATGGGTTGCTTCTGTTCATGAAGCGCCCTCTATGAGCGTATGACGGGGAGTGATGAGTCTCCTTGGGTGGCGCCATCTATACCTTGCGTGACCCTTGACCCGTGCTAATCAAACGTTTACCTTGTTCACAAAACGAATGCTATTTTCTTTTATTGGAATGCGTAGAGGGCGCTGTTGGCGTGTTTATCCTAGCTGCGAACGCGCAGTCAGCGGGGGGCGCCACCCACGGCCTACCACCTCGCAACAACAAGTGAGATCTTTTGACAAATGATTTGTTGCTTTGTGAAAAATAGATGGCGCTGCTAAAAAAACCCCCCATTCCTAGTGTTAAGTGGGTTAACCCATCCACTTGCTTACTCATTGCTAGCAGGGGCGGGTGGGAACGCGGCTCGAAGCACCCTGAGTCTCGATGAGGCCGTTGCTTATGCCATCGATCGCCTAATGATCAGCCATTGTATTGTGCGCGAGCACGTGATGAATAAACACCTCCTCTCTCTTTCTCGATTTCAATTAGACTTATTTACTTAGAGCGCCCTCTTCCCACTGGTAGCCATAGTACACCTGCTTAAGCAACGTTCACACACATCAATCGAAATGCCAACTCATCGCATAACAATATCACACACACACACAAATGTTTGTTTATTCTCATAATAATAATAATAATAATCAGGTCTCACATGCGGGGGATTTGAGAAAGGAGGCATGGGGGGCGGGGGGGGGGGGGGATTGATGGGCGGTGGGGGAGGTACTTGGGTGGTCGTTAGTTACCGATCTACCGCTTAAGTTAGTTTCAAATATTACGTTGTTTATGGACGGAATTCTTTATCCTACTTAAGGAATATTAAAATTTGGAATTTTTTTTGTTGTTGTAAATTGTTTGTTCAAAAATTATGCAGCTTGCTAATTCACAAAGGCGATTTTCTTTTTTTTTTTTTTTTTTTTTTTTAATTTTTTGGATTGCCAGATGCTTAGGAAATTGTAAAGAAAGTGTTCAAACCACGTCACGAATAGCGGGTTTAGCAAAAAAAGTGAAATTTATGAAGAGGTGGGAAGCTTATGAATTTAGATTTTTATTATAATGTTAAAGCTATTTTTAAGTTTGAGGAAATGTGCTGCTTTTATGTTTTAATTTGAATTCTTATTTTTAAAAACAAAAAAGTCAGGATCGGTGTCCATCTTTATTTATTTATTTATTTTAAATGACAACAGAGTTTCGATTATCCGAAATAAGTCGTTACCGGTAATGTACTGGTTTGGAGAATAAAAAAATATGAAGATGAGGAAAGATAGTTAATTAAAACCATTTTTTAAACCGATAAAGAAATAATAACTTGTACTTAAAGGTACATGTGACACACTTCAAAGTAACCTATACATGTATTAAGTTAAAAGATATTGGACTGCTATGAATGATCCGATTTACCAGAAAAAATAGTTTTTGTCACTTTCTGTGGAGAAGTACTTTTTTTTTAATTCAATACAGTATATTATAAATTCTTGCCTATAAAGAGGCTATTTTCACTTTTGTAGCAATGCTGCGAGTTAAACCGTATTTTAATTTTCTTTCTGCTTCAATTGCACTTACTGTATTAATATTATATACCGTAGTTATATTTGTCTGTAATTTTTATAGTACCGTAATTCATTTTTACGTATAAATAGTAGTTAAGTGAATGTGATGACCAAGATACTGTAGTTAATAACAAATTTAAAAAATGGATTCGGTTAAACAGAACTTTGAGTGTATTTTTATAAAAATGTGTCGTGGCATGTGGCGATAAATATTTCAACCGCAGCAGAGAAGTTGTTGGTTAGAAGAACTTCCTTGCCTTCTATTCTACTTCAGTACAGTATACTATAATGTATAGGTGTATTTTTCAAATTCTATGTTGAGGTAGTGGAAGCTACCGAAACTGAAATACGCGACTAAATTCGTGACTTACGTGGTTTTACCTACTCGCATATTCTACGCATTCTGACGTCCTATGGCGTTTTACACATGTTTTTCTGATCGCGTTAGAACGCAATGAATTCGCGATTTTTTTAAAAATAAACAGAAAACGAGAAATTTTTTTCTTTTTCGTTGTTTTTTTTTTAGTAAAAAAATGACAAATTGTCACGTAAATATAATAATTATTGGCAGAAAAAGAAAATGTACTTCGCGATTAAATGTTTAAAGAATTTCTATTCATTGAATGGTAAATTTACAACAGCCTAACGTTTTGATTTTCATTAATGTAATAATCTATCTACGGTATTAATTTCAGTTTTTTTATTTATTTTTAATTTAAGGATGTTTAATCGTGTGCATTGGTGCAAAGAGATTAACAACTAGCAAAGAGACATTTTAAAAAATATTAATTTGCGCTGAAATTATCACGCTGAATAAAAACGCAAAACCTGGATAAAACGGACTCGTGAGGTACCCAAAAATATCTTCCGTTTTCACAGTTTTTCACACGTTTTTTTTGAGGTATGAAAAGATATTAAAGGTAAAGTGTTGTTGGCCACTTCAAATTAACATCTGAATCTTTTTTTTTTATTATTTGTTAACTTCTTATTAACCTGATATTAATTTATTGAAGACAGAAACAATTTACATTAAGATTATGTAAAGCAATGTAAAGAGACCGGTGTGGATTGTTCAAGAAGAATTTGTTTTCTTCTTGTTTTATTTTCCGTTTTGAGCAGTTTTTATTATGACTTTTGGTGCTAAAAATTTTCCGTTTCCGCCTTAAGCAGGTTTGCTTGTTTATTACAGTACAGTATAATAATTGTTGTAGCATTTTTTACCTAGGTTTCCTTTTTATACAGGGTCGTCTTGCACAGGTTTTACTCTAGTAACAAACATGTAAACATAAGTAAACATAAAAAATGCCCCTCTGTGAACTGCATTCTTCTAAAAAAAACTGTGTAGCCTACATGACCGTAGCCTACTTGGTACTAGGAAAAGCTGTTAAATGTCCTAAGTTTTGTGTTGATTAATGAAGAACGCAAAAGTGATACGCACGCGAATTATTTATTTTTTATTAAAAAAAGTGTTATTTTTTATTTTTAACCCATTTTTATTTAATTCAATGTATTTGTGAATTTTTGATTGCTCTCATTTAATGAAATTTATTCCTAGTAACATGACACTGTCCCCAATCATCTCATTATACGATGACGATTTTTTTTTTTCTTTGTTAATTATCCCGTAATTTACGAACGTTATTATTGACGGTAGTGTGACGAGTTGGTGATCACTGACAGTTGCTGGTGACGCTTCGTTCTGACAGTGTACAAGGCGTGAGTGTCAGTCAGTGTGCGCTCGACTTTTCAGTGTGTCCGTGGCTTAATCCCGCCTCTTAACGTTTTTTTTTTTTTTCTCTTTTCTTTTGTTAGAGTGTTGGCTCCGCCTCTCGGAATATTTGACGACGTAGTTGTCAGCGCGTAGTTGTCTTCTCCTCTCATCCAACAAGTACTCGGCTCGGTATCATCCGTAGCCTACGTCGACAGTAGCCGCCGATTCTAAAAAGGTCCTTTGAATATGTTGGGATCGTTATTCAAAGGGCTAAATTAATGTTACCTGATTCGACTTGCGTGTCTTCATCCGCTCCGAATAACCTGGTCCGGTACGAGGAAAGCAGGTACGGGGAGGAGGAAGAAGAAGATTCGGATCGGCAAGCAGCACTCTCGCCGCCGCCGTCGCCGCTGCCGTCTTCCTTTAAGCCTATACGTCATAGGCCTATGCACTGCGTGGATTCCATCTGTGTTACGGCTACGGCGGCGCAGTCTGGCTTAAGGCCTATGGAGGATCAGCCATCGCCGCCCCCCGCCGGACCCCCTCCGCAGCCACTCAGGGTCGCCACGGATTTCTCCATCGCCGCCATTATGGCCAAGGGAAGTCAAACGAATAATAATTCCGCAGCGACGATACCTACTTCCCTCTACTCGCCGCAGCACAACGTTGTCCAAGGTTAGTTAACTGCTTTAACTACATTGTATATCGTTTTTAACTTGTTTAATTAATGGGCGTAAAGGCTTAACACTTGCGGGCAAACAGCGCCACCTGTTGATGAAGTTACGAGCTCTTAAAAACGCTTTTAACGCTCATATTACGCTCTAATCACGCCGTTTTAAACTAGCCATTTATTTTTTTTATTAACCAATTAGTTAAAAAATTATTTGTTAGCAGAGTGAGGTTATGCTTGGTGATCTGTAGTGGGCATACATTTGGGTTGAACAAGCTAAAATTCGGTTTAAAGATGGTTCCGAAAATGTAGTTAAATTAAGTCTTATCAAAACTGGTTTAAATTGAACTTGTAACTATAATATTATTTGGTACTACAGTATTATTATTTGTAAGCTTAACTATTAAAATGTATTTGGTCAACAATGTTAAAATTTTATTGAGGTTTCATTCTGACCAAAGCTAATTATTACGTATCTTTAAACTACACTGTATACGTGTTTATGATAACTCCAGTAGGCGGGATAATTTCATTAACTAAACTTTACTAGTGTTATAGATATCGATGCTCCAGGGGGAGCATACTGCGCAAAGGGCCTCTGTAGAATCGATTAAGGCTTAGTGAAATTCCTGAAAATGTTTGCTGAATTATTGTTTATACTAAATGCAATTTATTTTAATTAGATGATCGTAAGTTGTGGGAGTGTTCCTCGTATCAGTCGCTGTCCGAGGATTCTTCGCTGGATCTGTGTTGCGACTCACCGCCTCTGGCGTCCCCTTCCTCTGTGACGTCATCGGTGCTTATGACCGAAGACTCGCATCCGGTGACACACACTCACGCCAGTAATAATAACAGTGGGGGTAAAAGCAAAGAGTCCAAATCTAATAAAGACACGCCGCCCCCACCCCCTCCGCCTCACCTGCAGCCCTACTGCAACTGCCCCCAACTGGCCTCGGTCAAGTGCCATTTAGAAACCAAAGATCTATGGGATAAGTTCTACGAATTAGGAACGGAAATGATCATCACTAAAACCGGAAGGTAAATTAATTTTTTTTAAAATTATTATTATCGTTAAAGACATCAAAGTTGCCATAACAACTGCTGGGTTTGAACAATATTCACGAAGATGTTGCTCCGAGGTGCGTTGCTATGGTAACTCGTAGGAGTTAATTATTATTAACTGTATCGAAAATGTAAAAAAGTTAATGGGGCATCGACAATACCGAATGGTCTTGTTAAGTTCTGCGATACGGCTCAATTTCTATTGGAAAGTGTAAGCTCATTGAAGAAAAAATATTTTGTAATGCATTGGTTTCAACATTGCAACTAGAGCACCTGACGATTTAACAATTTGAGTGAAGAGTACAAAAAGCCGTCTCAATCAATTTTTTTTTTTAAGTGAAATTTTCAAAACAATTTACTATTTTTTATTTAAAAAATAAAAATTGCCTGGCACTTGTGAAATGAGTACCGGTACTTGTACTGGAATATTGAATCAGATTTATTGAGAATTCTAAATATTAAATTATTAATTAAAAATATAATAGTACTGATGACAAAATATGTGATGCAAAAATAATTAATCATTAAATAGTATTTTAAAGAACTTTAAATAAAAATGAATGACGATGGAGCAAGCGTGCTTGACTTAAATAAAACCAACAGTTGAGAAATGCATCGATGAGCAACGCATAGGAAAACATTACATTCATAATTATTATTATTATTGTATGTTGCATGGCAAATAAATAATTATTTTTGTGTCCCATTAATTCGCACGGTTATTTTTACAATGTATTTATTTTTTTATTAGGAGAATGTTCCCTACGGTACGCGTATCATTTGTAGGGGTAGGAGGAGGAGGGCTCGATGTGACGATGGGAGGACAGCACCGTTACGCCGTTCTACTCGATATCGTGCCCGTTGACAGTAAACGGTACCGATACGCTTACCACCGTTCGGCCTGGTTAGTCGCCGGAAAAGCCGACCCCCCTGCCCCTTCCCGGCTCTATACGCACCCCGACGCCCCGTTCACCGCCGAACAGCTCACCAAACAAGTCATTTCCTTCGAGAAAGTCAAACTAACCAACAATGAAATGGATAAACACGGACAGGTAAGCTCGAACCTAGAAAAGTAGATGTATTTCTCGGACACCCCTCGTTTGTCTATCGAATTGCGTGTAAATAACAAAGGGCGTGCGAGAAATAATGTGAACTTTCGTTTTCGTTTAATTCGGAAGTGAAATTTATGGCTAAATATAATTTTTTTTTAAAAAAATATTTTTAGATTGTTTTAAATTCAATGCACCGGTATCAGCCGCGCATCCATTTGGTAATACTACCACCTGAAGGCCCAATCAACATCACCGATCTCGAGAACGAGAAATATCGGACCTACGTGTTTCCGGAAACTGTCTTCACCGCCGTCACCGCTTACCAAAATCAGCTGGTAAGAGCCTTTAACAGTTTTATGTAAATATTAAGGACCTACCTAAGCCTTTCACTTTATAGTGTAGTTCGCTTAAATTGCAAACAATGGGCTTTAATTTTATTTCCCAAATGACTCCCTACCTGGCGCTATTAAATTGCATTGCACCTGTTGTGTGTAGCGAGGGGGATGTGTCTTAGCTCATTAAGATTAATAGACAAATTAATTTTTATTTATTCATCTATTTATCTACCGTGTATGTATTTGTTTGGTTAAGATGATTTGAATAGGTGTCGCGTGATGTGTGTTGATGACGTAGTATCGGGGGTGGGAGGAGAGAGGGGTAGAAGAATTGGAATATGGGAGTTGTGTGGGAGGGAGGGGGGGGGGTTATGATGTTATTTGATGATAATAATAGATGAGAGGATAAATCAGGCGTTGTTTGTTTTTCCTATCGCTTGATTTACGACGCATCTGCTCGGTTGCGCTCACTTAACACGCATGCGCATCTCTATACATTACGCCGCGCGAATAGGGCTCGTGTTACATCTCGATATATAATACACTCATATTTCATACTTGTTTGTTTTTAGACACTATTATAACAGACATATTAGGCTAGGGGAAGAAAAAAAAAATGAAAGAGAAGGAGTTTAATTACTTTTCGGAATTAAAAATGACGGGAAACGCGTGTTTCTATTTTATTTTATTTGCTTTTTATTATTTTTTTTTTCTTCCATCTTCTTCTCCTTCAATTGTGCGGGTTGTCGTGGCAACCAAAGTTAATTTTAAGAGAGTCAATTTCAACTTTAGTAATGTTAATTCAATTATATTGGTTTGTTAATGTGTGACCCACTCCAAATACAGTAGAAACTCGATAAATCAAAAAACTTAGTAATTCGAATATTATTTCAGTCTTTACGCTCAAAGTCATAAACCTCGATAATTCGAATAAAAAATAATATGTAATTACTCGTAGAATCAAATTTTGGAAGACTGGAGTTCTTTAATTTGTTATTTTGAATAGCAGAAGCTGCAGAACCTAATTACCGGAAATTTGAATTTGAATAACAAAACTTTATTAATTCTTATACTGTAATTTTATTTATTTTATTACTTCCAATTTTGAACATCGTAATCTCGTTAATTCGAATTTTGAGACTCAATAAATCAGAACCTTTCATCATTTCAATGTTTTTTTGATTATGTTTAACGAAGCAAATCAAAATAACAAGCGTTCTCAAAGAATAGAAATCTACCGAATAAAATTTTTTTTTCTTTTTTTCCGAAACTTCAATAAATTGAATTTTAACTAAACCCTCGCTTATGTATGCGAACGGAAATCGAAGATTTTTTACTTTCCACTTAAAATGCGAATTATCGAAGTTCTACTGTATTTAATTTTTTTTTTTCCCAAAAAAATAACTAATGTTGGTAACCACGGCAACCGCTGCGATTTACGTTGAGTGAGTAGGCTAGGCTCTTTAAATTACCGAACGCACTTGTAACGTTTCATCAAATATGTATTAATGCATCGATTGGAATTACAGATCACGAAGCTAAAGATCGATAGCAACCCGTTCGCCAAAGGATTTCGAGACTCCTCCCGGTTAACCGAATTCGAAAGGTAATTTAATGCATTGAAATGGATGGAAAGAAATTTTTTTATTAATCTAAATTTTTGATTTAATTATTTTAGGGAGACGATGGAGAGTTTATTAGCCGAACAGAATCATCACGCGGCCTCGTTTAATATGTTAAATTGTTTCGACGCTCCCTCGTCGTTCTTTCTCAAGCCGCCCCCTCCTTCCCCGCACCTTCCGCCGCCGCCACCTCACCCGGGCTCCTACCCTCCGTCGGCCGCCGACCACCACTTCTCCCTCCCGCAACTCTACTCGTTGTGCAACCGCCGGGGCAATCCATCCTTCCTCCCTCTCCCGCCTCATCTCTGGACGCAATGGAACGCGTTGTACGGACTTTTACCAGCGGGGCTGCCGGCGGCTGCGGCCAGTGCGCACGCGGCGGCTATGATGGCGGCTGCGGCGGCTGTCTCCATCAACAACACCTCCAACGTCAACGTGAGTGGCAACCTGGCTTCCAACGTGGCTACCTATACGTCGGCAAATAGAACGTTACATTCGCCTTCCGTTAGATTTACGCCTTATCTTTATCCTAAAAATCCTTCTTCGGCTTCCGGTTCTGAACGTACTTCCACCTCATCAACTTCTGACAGGTAATAATCAATAAATTCATTTTTTTAAAAAACAAAATTTATTTCGTCGCATAAGGGGCAAAACTAACCATGTACTGTAATTTTATTTATTTATTAATTAGAAAATTTAAACTCATCTAAGTAAATTTTTTTTGATTTTATTATTTTTTTTAAAAAAAAGTTTACTTTAAAAAATACCCGGTACACAAATGTTATTATTATTTATGAAAATTAAGTACATTACACATTTTGATGAGTTTTATATTTGATTTATTTTGTCTTTTATGCGACGATTTATTAACGTTTTTTACATTTCACGCGTGGATCTCAAGTAAAATAATTATTATTGTTCGATTTAAAAAAATAAAAAAAAAAGAAAAGTTGATCGTTTTTCCTCGTAAATGACGTCACGTACGTCGATTGTATGCGAATGGCGTCGTTTATTTAATGTTTGGGACCTGATAATTTTTACGAGGTCCTAACTCACTTTTTCATATCCCTGTGATTTTTATTTTAAAAAAATATTTAAATCTAAGAAATTTTTTTGTAAATATTGTGTATAATTATTATTATTAAAACAATTTTTTTAAGAAAAAAAATTAATTAAAACTTCGTGGATTGTTGTGTTAAAAAATTTATTAAATTTTTTTTTTTTTTGGTTACCATAATTAAAATAAAATGTTTTTGCAATTTAATCCGAATTTATTTACTTACTTAAAATTTATTTATTTTTAAAAAATATATTTTATTATTTTGGAGAAAAAAAAGAAAAGAAGGAGATAGAAGAGAGATAAAAAAAAATCGTAAATTTGTAAGTTGTAAATATGTTGTGATTGGTATATAGGGAGAGTGTTGTCTGGTCACACAGGTGAATTCCCTAAGGCGATTGGGAACACGGCCATTGCGTTCGTCTTATTCACCGAACAAAGTAAAGCCAAGCCGTCTACCTCGCGATCAGCCCGGGTGACACGTAGACAGGTGAATTACGATTATGACATTATTTAGAAGTTAAAAAAGAAAGGAATTTTTCACATACTTCTCCATCGTATTGCTAACCATCACTCACTCAACAACTAATTTCTTTACATGTCGACATGGGTAACTACTACACGGCCAGAGCGTCATTCACCTAACGCTACACGCATTCCACAACACGTTAATTAGCATTTTTAATTTTTTTTATTTACGAAGAATTAATTAGTCCTGGGACTGGAACGCCGAAGTAAACGCAGATAAAAATGAAAGAAATGGGAAGAAGAAAAAAAAGAAAAAAAAATGTTTTAGGTGCTATTTTGGAGCGGTAGTTACGGACCACCCAAACAGTAAGGGACGCTTTATGTAACGAGCACATATGTTACACCCGCGCACATTTAATGAGTTAATAAGTCTCGCTTTTTCCTTCTCTTTCATTTTCTTTTACATACTTTTCCCCTTCTTCATCATCTTCGTTGTCGTTTTTTTTTTTTTTTAAATAAAAAAAAAAAGAAGCAGAAATTCAAATTAAAACCGATATTTAATTTTTTTTTTAAAAAAAAAAAAAAAGAAAAAAAAAATTTGGCATTAAAAAATTAATGTAAAAGAGACAATTATAATAAACAATTTTTTAAAAAATATATTTAATAAAAAAAAAAAACGATTATTAACAATTAATAAATTAATTAGTCGGCGAATGGGTAATTTTTCCCGTAATAGTATCCTGGTGATTGATGAACAACAGTGGTTTACCTATTAACAGTGTTGCCAACTCCCCTACTACATTTTATCAACACCCATTAATAATTAGTTCACGTTGATTAATTTAAAGTTTTGACCTTTCTTTTTATTCAAAGATTTTTTTTTTTTTTTGAGTTTTTCTTTTCTATTTTTCTCGCATTGTTTGAAAATTTATTAAGGCGTGTAATCTAATTATTACGGACGATGGAGTTTTGGAGGGAAAAAGAGATAAGGAAAATGGGAAGAGTGGGAGGTGGCAACATTGTATAATATTAAACACATAATGGCGTAGAGAGAGAAAGAACGAGCGCGTCGCCTGTTTATTTTTATTAGGTCCTTAATAGCGGTAAAATTTTGTAAACGATGGGGGAAACAGCTGGAAAGTGCACGCCGATACGAGAAAAAGAAGAAGAAAAATAAAGGTAAGATCGTTTAAAAAATCTTTATCGTTACGAAACTACTTAAGTTTTTTGAGATGTACCAGCATAGTATAACATGTAGTAACTATGGTACCAGGTTGTTTGGTTTCTTTCCCAGCGCATAAAAGCGTCTTCGATCAAGTTTAAAGCTATGACAATTAAACTCAGAACGGCAAATCAACGCTTTACTTATCAGTAACGTTGGATTTAGCAATTAATTAATTATGATAAGTACAGTAGTTAAAAAGAAGCAAAATAGTCGGCGGTGCGTTATCATGCGGATAGAAGTACAGTACATGATTGTACAGAATAACAGCAGCCGCCATTTGCGATATATCGATCGTAATATCGATGTTGCACGTTTCGATTTCGATATATCGAATCGTCTCATTTCGCCATTTTCATCGTCGTAAGCGCAATAATACAGTATTCTTATGGTTTTTCTGACAAAAGTAAACGGGTAAAAATCAGCACGAAGTCGTTGAACGTCGTAAAATCAAGACAAAATATTAATTTTGTGGAAGGTTGTTAATTTTATTTCTGTTTTTTTTTTTTATCATTATGTTTGTTTACAATAGATGGTTTAATTTGTTGAAAATGACACGAAACGTAGCGTCCTGTCACGTCAGGTGTTGTGATTGGTGAAACCACACGAACAAACGAACACACATCTCGTTTATTTCGTAGGTATAAATTAATAATAGTGTAGAATGAGAAAATGTTTTTGTTGAGGAGGTGGATGAGGACATTCGAGGTGTGGTTCAACTTTTAATATCCCGCTGATTGTCTCAAACCAAACAACAATCCTTTTAAACGAGTCTCTTCTCTCTCTCGTCTCTTCACTTTATACTTCACCTTATATTCTTACTTCAACTTATACTTCTGTAGTTTGTTGTTGGCAGTAGAAATGAATTGCGAATTATGGTCAGCAGTGATGAGGTCTGTAAGCAGCGCACAAGTCAGGTGGAAGACTCCTCTCGAGTGTGAGGCTCAGAGGAGGATTGCTCGAAGGAACAGGATCAAGAGGAGGAGATGTCACCACAAAACCGAAAAAGTAACAACAAACTCTAGAAAATAAAAAAAAAAGTTAAAATAAAAATAAAAAAAAAAAAACGTAAGAAGAATAAGAAAAGAGATTGACCACCCACAGATTTCGACCCCTGAGTGTGACAAATACATAAGACTTAAGTCAAGAGACCTTTAAAAAATAGATATATATTTTTAAGGCTGGGTTTGTATTTGTATGTTAGCAGCTGAGACAAAAGTTCACCATTTGTCACTCTGTTTTCTTGCTTTTGCTTACTTACTGTTGATTCTCACTTCTTTCCCACCTGAACTCTGCGTGAGATTTTTGTACAGGTTTTTTCTCTATCTCTTCTCTCATTCTCTCTCCCCTCGGTCGATCTTCTCCCATCTTCGTATTCACGTGCATGACGTGTTTCCAAGTTGAGAACAGATGAGAAGAGACTCCACACACATGAAAATATTTGGAAAGGTGGTGGTGGTGGGTGGACGAGTGATCGGAGGCGATTTATTCGATTAAATTCTCATGTTGACGTTACGTAAACGTGACGTTGCGTTAGTTGCAATTGACGTAACACTAACCTTTTTTTTTTTTTTTTTTCCTTGTTTTGATTTGAGGTTTCCACGTCTTTTTTTTTTTTTTTTTTTGTGTTGTTGATCTCCTGACGATTTACGTGGACGTTGTGCTCGTGCGCAATGCCTTCCTTGATGAGTCATTCTCAGCTGTCGTTTAATTGATTTTTCGAGAAAATGATTATGCGTTTCAGGTTTTTGTTTTGGTTCGGGAGATTTTGTTTATAATAATAATTTATGTAATTGATTTAGGAGATAAAGTAATTGGATTTATAATAAGTAGGGAGCTGACAAATTTAATAGAAAGGTAAACGCTGTTATAGTGATTATCGTAGACAGGCTTGATTATGGATCTATTTCGTGTGTGGATTTAATTTACTAGCTAATTGGGATATTATTGATTGACGTTTGATTAAAGTGGTAGTTAAAAATGATTACGAACGAGTGGGGAGAAAATTATACCCAGACCCATACTCAATTTGCGTTCTTTCGAAGTTACGTTCGCTCGCTATTTCCAGTAGATTTCTCTTTTTCGTATTTTTGAAGTTGGATTTTTCTCAATTTTTTTACTTGTAGTAAAACTATTTTATTGTTTCTTTGTAAGCACTTTTATTAATTTCTATAAGCACAAAAGGTAAATTTAAGCGCACCATATTTTTACAAGTATAATGTACAGTATTAGGTAACCGGTACAGTATTGTAATTTTTTTTATCACTCTCCGGAGTGGAAAAAGAAAATCTACTGGTAAAAAAAAGTAGTTTGGTGACGTATTTTCTATATTTACATTATTTTTTATGCCGTTTATCACAGTTCCTTCTGAATCTCTTTAATCTTTTAGGAATTCCCGGTATTAGATTTTTGGGAATATATTTAAGAAAACGACTGTATTTTTCATGTTAAAGTTGTTTTTTTAAAAAAGAAAAAAAAAGTTTGAATTTATTTTATAGCTAAACTTTTCATATTTTTTATAATTCTTTAAGTTAAAATCTAATTATTTCACGCTTATTTTTTATTACTTGATGCTTTTCCTGAGGAAAAAACGACACCTAGTCTATATAAAATAAAAGGGGGAAAAAATGTTGCTTATAAAAATTAATTGCTTGAATAATAATTATTGCGCATTTTATTTGAAGGTGTAAACGTCTTAATTATTTCAAGTTGAATATTTAGGCAATTATTTTATTTTTAAAATTGCAATTTTAAAAAATATTCCGATATGATCTACTAGTATTAATTTAATTTTTTTTTTTTTGCAATTAATGGCTATTTCAATAATAATTTATTTGTACAGTATTGATATTAATTAGAAAATGAAATGTTTAATGTAACTTCTGTACCGTGATCTTGAGGAGCATGACTCAAAGAGCAATTAGTTTATGGTAATCGTCATACTGAAAATTTTGAGTTACTGAATCTACATGTATTTAACAAAGACTGTTCTGAAGCAACAGCATTGGATAAGGTTGGATTAGAAAAGATTTTATTGCAATTTTATTAATTGCATTAGTTTAAAATTTGAAAGTTTCAAGTTTTAATTAAAGTTTTAAGATAAGTTTTAAGACTTAAAAGCGAATTTAAAAGTTCAGAAACAAATGCCGTATTATTTATAGTTTTTCAAGGTACCGGTAGTCATTTCGCTTTTAGCACCGAAATATACGGTACATGTAATTCTATTGCTTGGCAAAGCTAATAATTAATCAGTTTTCACGCGCACCGAGAGTGTCATTTCCCAGACCGGAAGGGTAGGAAGGAAGTGCGGGAATTAATTCCATTTGGCGGTTAATTAGAGTTCCATCGAGGGACCAGAGAGAGAGAGAGGGATAAGACCTGACAGATATAGTCGTTAGGTGGCGTGAGTGGGTGCCAGAGAGAAGTTAATTTACGCAAGTGATCACTTAGTGGCTTCGTCGCTGATGATTTTCCGGCGTTTAAATCTCCACGCATCCCGCTATTCTTTTATCCTCCCCTTTGCTTCCCACCCTCTCCACCCTGGATCTCGCATCATCCCGACGAGTGAATTTTTAATGTGACCTCATCCATCATTTTTGATTAAAAAAATTCGCTTTCCGAATGATCGAGGGAAGATTACACCTGATCAATAAACTTTTATGTGATTGGAGAGAGGAGAGGAGGGGAGCGAGGTGAAAGGTCAGCCGTCTCTCATTCATCTCCTTTGCTCCCTCATGTGAGGTGGAAACACACGCCCTGTCTATCAACTCGTTTAGAGGAGCTTTGCACTAAACCAGGGACATGTATTAGGGCGTTTCATACTGAAATCGTTATTTTTAGTGCAGAAATGGTAGAGTATTTTCTTATTTTAATGATTATTTATGCATGAGTAAATGAAACGTTTTGAACTACTTTAAGTTTTTGAAGTTTCTGATTGAATTAAAAGAAGAAAAAAAATTAATTATTACTGTATACCGGTAATAATTATTTTTTTTTACATGTTTGCCTGTGATTAATTTAGGAAAAGTGGTAGGGTCTACTTTTAAATTCGAAACCAATGTCATTTAAATGATATGCGTTCAATTTAGTACCGATAAAATGCAATTATGCATTTTTTATATAATTTAGAATATTGCCCTCGATTTTAAATTATTATTTTTTCCTTCTTTATTTAGTAATTTACTTCTTTAAAAAACGTAAATTTTTATTTACATGTAGCTTACACTTGTGAAA
The DNA here is from genome assembly GCA_034692225.1 of Polydesmus complanatus. Taxonomy (NCBI): domain Eukaryota; kingdom Metazoa; phylum Arthropoda; class Diplopoda; order Polydesmida; family Polydesmidae; genus Polydesmus; species Polydesmus complanatus. Next base: position 43,552 of record JAQGAZ010000411.1, on the reverse strand, counting down.
ATCAATCGTCAAAATCAAGGTTAGATTAGAAGGCGCAAATAGAAGAAGGTGCAAAAATGTTACAATAATGTGTCGCATTAAGTGCGAATTCGATAATTATTAACCACGGAAAAATATAAACTAAATTTAATGTTAAACCGATCATATTATACAGTTCACTGTATATATTTTTCAAATATAACCTCAGAATTGATGGCTAATCGTTCAACTGAAATTTCAACATTAATAAAATTATTGTACACACTGTACTGTAATAAGAGAACTTTATAAACAATTTTTCTACGACATTTAACATTAAATTAAATGTACAGTATGTTAATTATTTCATTGGCCAAGGTTATTACGGTCGGCTAAATTAGATTATTCGTAGTTTTTATCAAGGGGCTAGAACATAAGAAGGTCTCTCTCACCCGCTCCCCCCAAAATTTTAAACTTCGAGTGGGCGGGGAGTGGGCTGAACTGGTTCGTCCTGATTTCGGGTTTGGTCGGGAATACTGTATACATGTACAGTACTCAATATATTGATATGTTATTGAAGTTCAAGGTTTTTCGCTAAGGCTCGAAAATATTGGTTGAGGTTTATTTCTGAGGTTATTGCTGGTTATTTCTGGGTGTTAATACATTTATCATGATTTATGAAAACGTTATTCATTTTTAATGATAATTTTGTGTTTTTTGAATAAAATTAGAAAGCAAATTTAATTTACCCTGTCATTAATTTATCAGTGTATTATTTAAGAAAAATGTAGTGTATTTCATGATTTTCAACTTAAAAGAATGTTATCGCTTAAAGTGTTTTTCATACTGTACGCCGGTACGTTTAATAAGCGGTTTTTTTCAACGGAAAAGTTTTGGTTTTGGTCGTTTTGAATGTCAAGCTGGTTAAAATGTTAGAGCGAATGGTGCAACAGTTATTTGTTCGAATTTAATTTTACGCACAGATTAAATAGGTATTAACTACAAAAAAAAAAATTAGTGATATTTTAAAAGTAACTTTTTGATTTGAAATTTATCGAATTTTTAATCGAGAAATACAGTATTTCCAAATCTGACGTCATCAGGTGGAATCGTAAAGTCGTCGAACGGGGTTTGGTGGTGTAACAGAAGGCGATTGCAACGTTCCTCTAACCGCCTCATTTCGTGGGGGGGAGGGGCGCATTGACAATGTAATTAATGTGTATTCCGCCGCCTGATGGCGCTGTTTAAGCGGCAACGGGAGAAGCGAGGATTGTGGGTGGCTGGAGAGGATTGATCTTTAGTTTATTTTGTCGGAAAAGAGATTAGATGGAGATTAGGTGGGAGATAAATGGCAGCTGAGGAAAACGGGGAGAGGCGGGGGAGGAAAGGGGAAGGAGGGGGATGTGATTTCCAATCATAACACACACTTGATACGTAATAGGAAATCTAAAGAGAAAAGAAGGGTATTACAATAGCAATTTGTATTGTTAGTGAGTTGAGTGAGTGAGTGAGAGATGATTCACTGTTCACTCTACATCTCTCTCTCTCTTTCTCTCCCTCCCTTTATCTACCACCCACTCTTACCAACCCTTGTTCAGTCTACCCAGCTGATCGTGTGATGAGGGAGAATCAATGAAGACAACACACTAGTCAATTGTCCCTCAGTGCACTCCGCCTACTGCGCTCCCCCTACTAACCTCTGCACTAACTCTTGCTCCTTATTTGACTTTGATGTAATTGAGAGGGCGCTTTACGTGGCAAATTAGATGAATTTATTTCTCTCCTCTACACTCATTAGGCTTATTAGTTCATCCACAACGGATCGAGCGGGTGTTCAATCGACGGCTCGTGAGAGCGAAGTGGGATGACGCGACAAATGAGCGATGGGAGATGAGAGTTTGTCGATGGAGGAAAGAAAAATTGTTAGACGGGAGGATGAGATTAGATTGGAAAACACTGAGATTGGTTGCTAAATCAATTTGCGGCTTTATTAAATAAAAATTTAAGAATATAGGGTATTAGATTATATTGTGGTGTAAGGCGTGCTTAAATTTTGTTTTTTATATTATTTTTAAGTTAGCAATAAGAAATGTTTTTTTTTTTTAAATAATTTAAATATTATTTTATTAGCGATTAATAATAATATTACAAGATACAATACAGTGCAGCCTCTCTATAACGGACAGTCAGTTTACCTTGATAATTGTTCGCTACAAAGGGGGAGGTAAATTTAATTTAATTTAAAAAAAAAAAATTAAGTTAGTATGATTATATTGTGAATATAATAATAGTAAAAGTTAACTTCAAAGGCAATTTTCTGCATTGACTAGTAATACCGATTAAATATTGGTGGCTACACAATGCAGTGCAGCCCTGCATTTTAATCTTTTTTTAAAGAGACTCATTGACAGAAAAAAAAGCAAATGAAAAAATAATTTTAAAATTTTAAAAAAATAGAAAATGACGTTTGTTTCTGAAAAAGACAATAATTTTTTCCTGCACGCAGATGAGAGTATGGTGTTGTTATTTTTGCTATTGTCTTAATGTTAAGTGTTCATCTCCGCATCCGTTTGAGAGTGTTTGTGGATGAGTTGAAAGTACTTTGTTGGCCTATACTGTATTTCAAGAAGGAACTTTATAAAAATTGTCCGCAGAGGGGGGGGGGGGGATATTTGCTTGCGCAATATCCAAAACTGTTTTTATTTAACATTAGTATCGCTAAATAATTGGATTTGCGTCATCTTGACATTCCTAAGACAAAAATTGTAAATCAACAATTAAGGTAGTGGCGCTGCTGAGATCGAAAAACTGCACAAACCAACGTGAAACTAATTTGATAATTAAATTTATTTTAAATATTTCTGTAACTCACGTGACACAAACAAAATAGGAAAGAGATAATAAGAAATAACCGGATGCTGAAGGCGGAATGTTGTTAACTAGGTTCGTCCGTTAAGAGTTCGTTGGCGCTGGTATCACTATTCCTGTTGTGGCATCCGAAACTCAGGTCCTGCGCGGTGGGCGATACAGAAGCGGAAGAAGAGCCCGAGGAGGAAGTGGAAGATGAAGCGGAAGTGGTCTTCGTGTAAGGGTTATAACGATGCATTCTGTTGACTTGTTGAAAGGCGGCAGTGGCAGCGGGTGGGCGAGCTGAAGGGCACCGGAAGTTGTCGTTCGGGGCTTGAACCATAGAGGGTGGGGCGGTAGGAGGCGGAGCTGGGGGTAACAAAAAGTTGAGACCGTGCAAAGTTGTCCATTGGTTCCACAGATGCGAGGAGTAGGCCGCTGCGGCCGCCGCCGCAGCCGCCGAACGAGACGAAGCCACTGAGGATGATGAGGTGACGGTGGCAGGCGGAGTCACAGCCACCGGCGAGCGGAAGTTGGGGTGAAAGAAATGTGGGGGCGGTGCATTGGAAGTGGCTTCCGGTCGCCAGAACATGCCCTGTTGAGGGCGAGTAGCCATGAGAGCGGCCTTATCCATCATGGCCCAGTGCGTGATGGCGGCGCTGGCTTCTAGTTCACCTTCCATCAATGGCCGCAAGGGGGAGCGAGAATACGTGTGCTCGACGATCATGCTCTCCATCGTCTCCCTGCAGTTAACATTCATTAATTTGGTTAATTCATTTTAGTAATTAAATGATAAAGTGTGATTATGATGTGTTATGTCGGAGGGGCGGGGCTTAACCTTGGCCATTTATAACATACTTTTTAATTTTTAAGATTATAAAAATAATTAAGAATATTCTGCAATATACAGTGGAACTTTTCAAAATCACTTTTAAACTGTATTAACATTTTCCAGTTTTCATTAATATAGAAAAAGGGGTACAATGTATACACTTATACTGTACTGTATTTAGAGAAAAACATTAGTATTTGACAGTAATAGGCTATTTAGATTTTTTTCCCCAAAAAGTTTTCAATATTCAGTATTCTGTCCAAACTATGTAACTTTTCAACTAAAAACAATTATTATTATTGTGGTAAAATATATAATCTTTTAAAAATTTTCTTAAAAAAAGTTTATTAGGTTATTGTTTAATAATTAATTATAGTACCGGTATAAGTAATCTTTAAAATTAAAAGTGTAAAAAATTGATTTTTAATCTTAATTTTTTTTATTTAATCGTTGCCATTCGTTATTATACTACTATACAAAATACCATGTAGTACTCCATTAAAATAATATGCAGTAGCCTACATGAACAGTAAAAATTGGTTTTCAGAACAATATTTTTTTTCTCTTCCACTGGGTAAAAAGATTTTTAGAATAGAGCGAATTTCTATTTTATAAATATTCGTGCACAGTTGGTTCAACTTGCTGCTACTACTACAGTACTTTAAATTAATGAAAAATAAATCTTTTAAAATTTTTTTGAAGTTATATTCGTAGATTATGAAAATAGAGTTTATTATCCCTTTAATGCTATGAGAGTTTTATATTAATTAATAATTGAAATTGATTCAGATTAAATAAATGCGTAATCAGTAGTTTGACTTTTAAGCTTTATAAAGCAGTTAAGGCTATAGAGTTAATTTTTTGGTGCTATTTCAACGTATGTTGAAATTATTACTGACATTTTTATTGTTTACTGTTAGTATTATTTTGTAATAATTAAGATACAATACAGGGATAAAATAAAATTCTGGCGAGATTAGTTAAAAATATTAACAACAAAAGCAAGCCAAAGTTACTGGTTTTAAATTTTGACAGTATTTGATAATAATTTGACACTTTGATTGTTTTTCAACTTAACGTTTCAACAGTAAAAATATGGTTGAAAATGATACTAAAGTTAACGAGGAAATAATTTTAAACACCGTTATATTGCTTTCTAAGTTGTTATCTTTTCTATTCTTTTTTTCTAATTGTTATTTTTTTAAAAAAAATTAAAATTGGTCGTTGAACATTTACTTTTTCCACCAAAAAAAAAAAAAAAAGAATAGAATAAGAAAAAGAAACTTTTTAGCTTTTCATTAATGAAATAGCTTTAGATTTAAACAATTTTTGCTAGGCTCAAATATTTTACGCCATTAACAAATTCTGAAACTTCCACCATAAACACGTAAAAACGATAAATCGTAGACAAAATGAGGTAAAAAATATATTTCTGAAAGTTAACAAAATACTGTAAATTTTTTAAATTTTCAACAACAACAAGGCGGTTAAAATTAAATTTTGAAAAATAATTAAATGTTGAAATAACGATTGTAGATTGATTTATACTCGTAAAGGATAAAGGTTGTAAACGAATACTTCGAGAAATAAAATATACAGTGTGTATATTTTATACAGGGTGAGCTGTGATTCGAACTTACATGTACCTCTCAAACTCTGTGAGTCGAGAGGAGTCCCGGAAGCCCTTTGCGAAAGGGTTGCTATCAATCTTCAGCTTCGTTATCTAAATAGTAAATAAAAATGAATGAGAATTTTATCCATCGCCACCTACGCTACCTTCTTACCAGCTGATTCTGATAAGCGGTAACTGCGGTAAAGATAGTCTCCGGGAAGATAAAAGTCCTGTAAGCCTCGTCCTCTAGGTTCAAAATGGGCGCTGTGCACGTGGGATCACGCCTTTTCACTAGGTGAAGACGCGGCTGATACCGGTGCATAGAGTTTAACACAATCTAAAAACCAAACAACATTCATTTCCGCTTTCCATCGTCTTTTTTAAAAAAAAAAAAAATGTAAGTCTTGTTATTTTTCGTACACCCTTCACATTCAGCACTCTGAATGGTATTCAAACGGAGGGACATCCGATAAATACATCGACCTTTTTTTTTTTTTTTTTTTTCATTGTAAACATACCTGTCCGTGTTTGTCCATTTCATTGTTGGTTAGTTTGACTTTCTCGAAAGAAATGACCTGTTTTGTGAGTTGTTCAGCGGTGAACGGGGCATCGGGATGCGTGTAGAGCCGGGAAGGGGCAGGAGGATCGGCTTTTCCGGCCACTAACCAGGCCGAACGGTGATAAGCGTACCGGTACCGTTTACTATCAACCGGTACGATGTCCATTAGAACGGAATAACGCTGTTGGCCTCCTAGAGTCACATCTAGTCCTCCTCCCAACCCCACGAAGGATACGCGTACCGTAGGGAACATCCGCCTAATTTCAAAACACACATCAATCAGCAAGTTAAGGTGGCGAAAGCCTATTGACAATGCATTAGACGTTTTGTTGCTTTACACGTCAATTATAGGTTGAGCCGCATAGAAAATTTCCAGCTTGATCATTAATTTCAATGCCCTTATCGCTCGTAATTTTTTGCGCTTAGTTTATTCGAGTAACCATAGCAACCCAAAATTTTATATATATATTTTTTTTCTGCGTCGACATGTTTCTATGATAATAAATATATTATCTACTGTAGCTACTACAATTTCATTAATATTAATCAGTAATTTTATAGCAATATTTAACAATAATTATTGAGATTTTAATATTTTTGATCGTTTCCATAGCAACGTTACAAACCGCGTGTTTCTGCGGATATATTGTATCGTTTTACATTATTTCGTTAAGTTTAAAGCATTTTGCACGTGCGCTTGTAAATTAACAGATTTTCCCTCCTATCCTTGTTATCGGGCGGATGAAAAATGTGATCGTATGGGCGTGATAAAATGCTCGACGGGTAATTAACATAAAAAAGTCGTTTTAACGCGGAGACGTGATTCACGTGCTTTAGGTCATTTAACAATGGTCACGTGCCTCTCTCGCTCTCTCAATTCCCTTCTTCATCTTAGATCCCCATAATTTGTTTTGTATTCGGAAGAGATTTAAGTGTAGAAGAATAAGAGGAGGGGAGAAGTTAAATATTTGTTTAGCCGCCGCGGACAAACAAGGGTGGGGGGAAGAGTTTAAAAAAAAAAAATACGCCGCGCGATCTATTTTTGATGTGTATTTAGTGCAAATCGCGTGGGAGTAAATGATCCGTGCTTAATCTTTGCTTTAATCCCTTTCTAATGAAGTGCGGGAGAGAAGGCAAGGACCGCATGGGAGAGAAAGAGAACGAAAGAATTAAGGGAGAAAAAAAAAGAAAAGGTTTAAATAAATAAGCCTAATCTGTTGAAACGAGTTTGTTTAGGGCTTACCTTCCTGTTTTCGTGATGATCATTTCCGTTCCCAGTTCGTGAAACTTCTCCCACAAGTCTTTGGTCTCCAAATGGCACTGCACGGCCAAAAGTTCGGGGCAATTGCACTGCGGTTTGAGTTGAGATGAGGTGGGTGTTTTGATTAGGCTGGCGGCAGCGGCTACGGGTGGTGGGTTGCCGCGAGCGTTTCCCCCGCGACTGCCGCTCCCTCCTCCTCCTCCACCGCTCCCCCCGCACACCGCGTACGACGATTTAGGCTTATGGAAAGTAGGGCTATTGCACGTCTCAATGTCTAACTCTTCGTCCTCCTCCTCTTCTTCTTCTTCCATTTCCGCCGTCTCTTCCTCCTCGTCCATTTCCGCTTCGTCATCTTTCTCCTCCACCGGCAGCGTCACTTCGCGTTTCACTCGCACTGCTGGTGACGACAACGCAAAAGGGCCTTTGGGCTTGTGCGAAGAAGGACCGTCGCGAGCCATAATGGCGGCGATGGAAAAGTCCGTGGCCTTGGACGAGCCACTTCCGCTCGCGCTTCCGGTGCCATTTCCTCTTGACCCCGCATTCACCAACACTTTGTCTACCATTTTATGGGGGATTTTTTCTTCCGTCGTTTCTTTTCGTTGAAATTCTCCACTGCGAACACACACACTCCCCCCCTCCTCAATCTCAATTGATGGATGACGTCATGGCGAAGGGCACTTAGAGATGCAGTATCCCAGGTGGCGCTGCGTGTGAGTGTGTGCGCGCGCGATGAGACGACGAGAGGCTGAGAAGAAGATGAGAGCTGAAAGTGAGCGAATGGCTGGGAACACGTGACTGTGGAACGCACTACCAGGTGGCACTGCTACTACATAAACAATAACAAACACAATGCTAGTAATAATAATGGTTAAAGTAGCTGTAGGTGTAGTGCTAATGCTAATGGCTTGTTTATGAAGGAGCAGTGACGTCACGCGCGCTGGATAAGAGCGAATGAATAGACAGGAAATTTATGCATCGATTTAATTTTAAAATCGATTTAAAAATTCGCATTAATTATTATTACCGGTACGCTAATTAGGAATTGGGGGGGGGGGGATGGGAGGTGCTTTATTAATAATTGTATTGCATAAATTTTAATTTTTTTTTCTTTTTTCATTATTATTTTTAAGTATCGATATTTTACAAAAATTCGATTTTAGTGTGTTTATAATCGATTTATGAGAATTAAAATTAACGATTAAATTATTATTGAAAGCTGAAGCATGATAGTTAAAACTATTTTATGAAGCTAATTAAGTAGAAATAATTTTAAATTAATATACACTTATAAAAAAAAAACAGCTTTAGCAGCACATGCAGCCATACGCGAAATAATTTTTAATTTGTTGCTGTTTTTTTTTTTTATTTAAATTTTACTTTTTGTTAAAAATTTTGGTAATCAACTATGATAAAATTTAACATTAAAACTGCTGCAACTAATTACTATAAAATTGATGGTAATTCAGTTTAAAAAAATATAATTAAATATTACAGGCACTATTTAATTATTATTATTATTTTTTTTTTAGATTTCAATTTAATTTTTATTTATAAATTTTAAGCGAAAACAAAAATGTACACATTACTAACAAGTCGGAACCGATGTTTACATGCAATATATTCAACATCGATTATTCAAAAAAAGAATTCGTTCTAATTTATTATTTTGATTGATTCCTTGTGTAAACTTTAATTGTAATCTTGTGTGTCTAGTACGTGGGTGGGCCGGGGAAAAGTATGGATATAGGGTTGGGTGGGCCGGGGGAAAAGCATGAGTTGGGGGTGAGTGGGTGGGGCCACACGCATTCATATTCACATAGAGAGATGGATCATAGATGTTGTATGAAGTGATGAGCATGTGTACGGCTAATTACGTAAAGGAATGTTCATGTGGTTCCACATGACTCCCCCCCCCCCCCAGCCACCCCTTACTCTTTTCCCCCCCACCCTACGCCACCCCTTACTCCCTCCCCACCCCTTTCGCTAACTCTCTGCCGCCGCACACACGCAGCTCGCTACTAGGTGGCGCTACATCTTAAAGAATTAGCTATGCATGCGTAAAGATAAAGAAGGAGGGGGAGCTGGAGGGAGGGAGGGAGGGAGGGAGGGTTGGATGGAGAAAAGGAATGTGGGTGGGGTGATGGGGTGGAGCTTGTTCTTGAGAATAAAGAAGTGTCATTCAGCGAGTGAAGATGAATGATGAGCCTTTCAACGATCAAACAATCGAGAGACAGGAGCAGGAGAGGGAGGGTGGGAGAGAAGTGGGTGGGAAGAAAGATATTGAAAGCACGTGCGATGTCATTTCACAAAAACGAAATGGCTGCATGCGCACTTGTTCGTTGGTTCGTTGTAAATTGAAATGGAAAGAGCGATGGAGGGCAGGCAGGCAGCACTGGTTGCGGGGGGGAAGAGTTAGTGTAGGAAATCAATTTCACTTTCAGATTGAATTCTCCTCCTCTTCTCTCAAATTCCGATTCAATTCTATTGAAAATAGGGATGCAATACTTTTATCCCACTCGCTCACTCTCTCGTTTTGACGTTGCACCTGAACTGGAATTTTCTACTTTTGGCTTTTTGTCTTTGGCCAAGTTAAATAAACTGTCACCACACGAAATACAATGCCAAAAAAAAAAAAATCCTGTTTATTGTAAGCAACAAAGCTTGAAATTATTTCATTCTTAGATCTGTATCGTTGAATTTCTTTATACCGAGTTGATTTTTTTTTTGAAGAAGAAAAAGTTAAACTACCTACCAAAATTATGATGATTTATGTGATATGAATGCCATTAAACGAATTCGGTGAAGAAAAGTATTTTAAGAAATTTTTTTTTTTTTTTGAAGGAAGATACAAATTTAAATTTTTAAAGAGTAAAAGTTAAAATTCTAAGTTTTATTTAAAATTTGCTCGTCAACGTTGAAGTTTTTTAGACAAATTTTTTTTCTTTAAAATTATTATTTAAAAAAATTGTTGTTTCTAATTTTTTTTTTTTTTTTTTTTTTAAATAAAAGACTTTTTTGAGCTTTTCTATGCATTTTATGCAATTAATTTTTAATACCGGTATTGATTTTTGAATTTAAAAATAATTTTTAGTTACTTATTAATTTAACAAAATTTTAATATACAGGTAACAAAAAAAATATTATTAAGTGCAAAAGTTCGTTATTTTGACAGGATTATTTTTCGAATGAATACTAAAAATCAAGTTTTATGTCTTGTTGTGATTATTATTAAGGCTAATAAATTCGATTTGGGCGATCATTCATGCCACGTAAGCCATAGAAAGTTGAAATTCATTATCCGATTATCAAGGGATTTATGGAGATTTACCTCTTAACGTCGTCAATCGCGGTTTTCGCTTTAAAGAACAATATCTCGGTGCTGTAGAATAGAATAGATTACATGTTCATGTACAGTACATGAATTCTATTTTGGTTTGCTTTTCTTGTCGAGTTCAATGTAACTTGTCACTTAAGCAATTTCCATTCCCCCCATAAAGTCAAAAGTGGAGGGAGGCGGTTAAAAGCGACGGGTCGCCCATAAATGTTTGTCCAATTCAATTTGTTTGTTATTAGAATCGCTGCTCCCCACTACGAAGGGGTGCGAGAGGGAGGGGCGGGGTTTGATTTTGGGGGAAATGTTCGGCAATAAAGTTACGAATGGAAATAAATAAGGTGGCGAGGTGTTTGTAGCCCAGAGAGTGTGTACTGTGTGTGTGTGTTGGTGGTGGGCGATCGGATGACGTCAGCACTTTCATATCTCGCGGCAGGGTGGTCGCCTACGCCGAGAGTACCGGTCGGGGCCTAGGGGCGTGGTCAGGTGTTAAAAGAACCTCGATGACACGGGACACACAACAGACAGGGTCTTTGTGTCCCGTATGACTGATGACGTCCCCCGCCGCTTTCCTGCCACCGCGCATGCGTCGATATGTGACATGTTTGTATAATACAATGAATGATGAGGTAGGTAGAGGGCGCTGTCTCTTTTAGGACCTCAACAAACGCATTCCAATCCAATAACAAAAATCATCCTCCACCGACTCCGCCCACTTTTTTTGGTTTTCAAAAAGAGTGGGCGGACTTTTTCCATTTTTTCTTTTTTCTTCTTTATTTATTTAAATTTTTTTGAGGAAAAAAAAAAGTTTTTTTTTTCTTTGATTTTATTCTTCCAATGCGTTTGTTTTCGAATGTGGCGCCATCTTTTTGGCAATGGACCTTTGTGTGTGGCCCGGTGACGTCGTTGATGGGGAGATAGAGGGCGCTGCTGACGTTTGACGATGACTGATTAACAGTTGACCACTTTTTTTTTTTTTCTTAAAGAGGAGGAAAAACGTCTAATTATTTGTCATTGTTAACACAAAGTCGTCTGCTTAACGATGTTTTTCTTAAGGACTCGATGCATGTTTACCTACATCAGGGAGCGACGTGGCTTTAGAAATTATTGGGTTTTCTGACAGACATTGCAAATTGGTTTCTAAAAATGCGTTGAAAATGAAAGAGGGGATTGACTATCGCTTCGATGCGATCAATTTGCACCAATTTTCAATGACAATAATTATTTTGCTTATTTTTTCAACGAAATTGCGCAGAAAAAATTATAAATACTGTAGGGGTAGCACATAAAAAAACAAGAGTATCAAACAATAACATTAATTTAAATGAACGATTGTGACTATCAAAACAAGTTTTTTTTTTTATAATAAAATAATAGTACAGTAATAATCAGATAATAAGATTTAAATGAGCGAAAATTGTAATTTAATTTGAACCGGTTTTAATTTAATTTTTTTTTAAAATAAAAATATTGCTACAAATTAGATAACCACGTTGTAATTTGACGTTAATGATAAAAACTTTAATATAATTTTTAGTTACGATACAAAATAAATTTAATTTTTTTAAAAAAAGAAATTGTTTATATCGACAGAAAAAACGTAAAATAACAATTTTTGAGTTTAATCGAAACAAATTAATCGGTGATTATAATTTTTAAAATTGTATGAAACTTGATGTAACGAGCGAATGTAGTAGAGAATAGAATAGAAACAGCTGTTTCGTTTTTGTAATAATAATACTGTAATTGATGTGCGTGCTTAATTGTTGTTTAGTACATTATTATTCACCGTTTTCGTCAAATGGCCGTGTCAAAGGTTACGTGTTCTTGTTGACAAAGAGGCGGATTACAAGTCCGTGCAACAGAAAACAGGAAACGGTGTCAATTGCAGGAGGAAGTCAATTATGAGACATAAAAAATTTTTAGTTTTTTTTTTATTATTGGTGTTATTAAAGCGAGGAAGGTGTTGTAGAGGGCGCTGCTACTCGTCTTTTTCATCTTTTTATTACGTATTATGTTGGTTTTTTTTCTCCCTCTCCAATGTCGTTTATTGTCGTCGGAGGGCGCCACTTAGAAATTATCTTTTAACAAATTAAAAAGAGATCTTGTAACATATAATAATGCAAGCTGAGGCTGGGATAGAGAGGCAGATAATGCTTATTGTGTCGTTTTCCGGTTCATTCAAACACCTCGCCTCTTGTCATCCAACAGCGCCATCTATAATCAACTAATTCTATGCTTAACGCCATCTAATTATCTTCTCCTCTTTTCACTTTTTTTTTTTTTTTTTGCTGTTGCAGGGGGCTTCAATTACGCCCTCTGGCGCTTTGGCAACGCGATACTCCGTACTCATCGTGCAGGGGGCCCTTGAACGAAATGAAATGGGACTGAAAAATGCTCGAAATAAAAGGTAATTGGTCCGCTTTTTATTTCAACGTCCTTTTGCAAATAACAAGTACCGGTATCAAAGAAAATCCTTAATATAAAAACCGTGTTAGGTTTTTTTTTTTTGACGTTCTTTTCGTACGCGACGTTTAAATATTACACAGCGCTTAATGTTAAATCAAGGGAAAACGGTGCACGCTTTAGTAATGAGGAAGGTGTGTTTTTTTTAATTACGTGGAATCGGATTCCAACAGGGGCGTTTTCAAAGGGAAAGAAGGTTTTGGTTATTCCTGTTTGCGATTTAAAATAAGAAGAAAAAAAATAGTTAATTATTCTTAATTTTTTTTTTTTTTTCAATTTTCTCTAATAAAATAATTGGACACTATAGGCTCTTTTGAGGAGGCGGTTTTTTACAAGGCGATATTAATTCGAATTAATTAAAAAAAAAAGTTGAAATGGCACGCTAATTTAGCGTCTACCGAAGAATTGAATTGTTCTGGTTTAGTTAAATTAAAATCTTCTGTGCGTAATTTATTCTAATCCAGCATGCTGTAGTATAGCGTGGTTGGGGATCGTTTAGCGGGAGTATAGCGCGATTTTAACATAAATATTTTCAAACTTTAATTTTATTTTAGGACTTGAGAAATTAAAATAATTTTAATATTTTAGTGCTGTAATTAGCATTATTTTTGAAGTCTTGCAGTATTTTTGTTTACAAAAAATATATTTACCGTTTGATTTTATTACAAGTAATGGTAAATTTTTAACCTTAATTTTAGCAACCTTGAATTTTGTTAATTTTATACAGCATTTTTGATCCTGTAATACATAAATTTGTGTGATTTATTACAAGTTGACCACCAGTTTTATTAAAAAAAATTAAGCAGTTTTCAGTTTTCGCAAGTATCAGTTGCGAGCATTATGTTTTGCTTTTTTGCCTTGCAAAACAGTTTACCGGTAATGAATTTTTTGTCCAACCTATTTTTTTTTTTTTTTAAGAAGCAGTTTCGTTAGTTTTGTTTTTTTAGGAAAATAATTTTACTAGTTTAAAATGCAGTAATGAAAGGTAATAATTATTATTACCGGTATTTTTAAAACTGAATACAAAAAATAAACCGGTTTGATCAACAAACTGATTTCTGAACTGTCAAAGCAATTCTAGCTAAATATATTTAATCACTAATGCAAACGTGAGAAATATTATTGTTATTATTATTTTTTTTTTTTAAAAAAAAACAAATTCTTAGATTTCGATTACATAAAAATATGTTGATTCGATTTTCAGAAACAAATGTGTACGAAAATTGAGATTTATCTGTTTTATTATTAAAAATAATTATCAATTTTTTTTACATTACCGGTATACGCTAATACAGTATTATTGTCTTAAGAAAAAATTCATGCGCAAATAATTTGAATAATAAAATTAACGCAAGATAATTTATTTAAACTTACAGTATTATCATTTCCTTTGCACTTAAAATTCATTAACAAAAAAAAAAAAAAAAAAATCTCACCATAAATTATACCGTAACATAATTTTTTCTAAAAAAAAAATGTTTTTGATGACTGATTAAACGATAATTGAGGTAAATAAATTTATCGCTAGAAATCATCACAGCGTAATTATTAGACAATTTAATAGTAATTTTTAATTGCTAATAGTGAATGCAACATTTTTTTTTTGTTGCGAAGAACAAGTTATTAGGTAGGATGTGTAGTAGTGGAAAGAACAGGGTGCGAGCGCCCTCCGGTGTCAGAGACGATGACGTGGAAAGAAAAAAGTGGAGTAATTGATCATGTAAGCGCGAGTGTCATAAAATCATGTATCTACTTTTCTCCAGCTGAACGGATGAGAAGTCATTCAAGACGCAACGCAGCAGCGCCCTCTGCATCTCCACCCCACACACGCCATCATATTTCCAAGATGGCGGCGGCGGGGGTGAGTCGTCTGCGCAAACTGTTAAGTGTTGGATGAAAAAGAAAAAAAGTTGCAGAGGGCGCTGTTGATAGAGTGCGGTGGGTGGGTGCTAGGCTGGTAGAGGGCGCTGGATGACGGGCGGGCGGGGGGGGGGCTGGCTGAGCGTGGAACCAAGTGAAGCGTGAAATTGAATAGAGTCGAATTCGCACCAACACTTAGCAAATTATTATCCACCAATCGTCTGCTACTTTCCGTTCCGAGGCTGTTAATGTGAGGATGACGTCATTGACTAATATTACGCTTTCCCGGAACCGGATCCGATCAAAACCGGAAATGAAGTCGATTGGGGTCACTAACACTCGGGTCAACTCGGTTTCCGATTGAAAACACTTCGGGAGTTTCGGCCTATCATTTTAAAATACAGCAGAACTCGGTTATAACGACATTGATTTATTACGTTATATCCGAGTAACATCAAATCTGTACAACATTAAGTTTTAACAAGGGTTTTTCGTACATAATCATAATACGATTTCCACAGGACTCTAGAAAAATGACGTTATATCCGAGGCCGTTTTAATGAGGTTCTACTGTATAGGTTTTTTGTAATTCGATTAGTTGGCGATTTTGCATTTGAAACTGTAAATAAGTTACTGTATTATGTTAGGTTTTGTAGCTCGTAATAATTTTTTCAAATTAATTTCTAAGAGCTTTTATTATAAGGCGAAAGTGCTTAAGGTCGACTTCTTTTTCCCCCCTTTTCGCCATATATTTGCGAAATGACGTCAGCAATGTTGACCACAGCGGTGGATTAATTAGATTGTCCCAGTGGACGTTGGTCAACGAGCGGCCATTCATTTTACTTTACATTAATGGCCTTCCCAACATGGCAACGAGATGATAATTAAATTGAAGATTTATGCCTGTTTTATGTTAGAATTTTAGCAAAGACACGCACGAAACAACTTCCGATTATGCTGCTAAAACGGGTACATTATTAGCGCCATTCATTTTACAATTACAGTACAGATAGATACATGTAGGCTATTACAAAATATTCTAAATGAGAAGTTCTAAAAAAAAATTTCGACGCTTCAGGATTCAGAAATTATCAAATTTTATTAATTTTTCTTAACTTTCTTGCTTGCTGTCTATTTATATTTTTGAGTTTTGTTTTTTTTAAATTTGAAGTTGCATACCCGGTAAATTGTTTTACATTTTATACACATTTATTGTGTAACCTCTCTTTTTACGCAAAATGTATGTGCCAAACATGTTTTGTCATTGATTAAATATGCGAGGGTATTATAAAACACTGTGCAGTACATTATTCCTTCCTCTACAATTTCAATACCGGGTTTGCAAACGATTATTTTATTCTCAGATCTCTTTTTAACTGCGGTACTTATTACCCTCAGAGGGCTAGAGGAAGTGGGAAAGAAGGGTGAAATGAAAACGTCAAATTTTTTTTATATATGTACTGTACACTGTATATATATTTTTAGTTAATAATCCTGCTTGAACGATTTTAAAACATTAGTGAAAATCCTTAATTTTTCCAAAATTTAGCAGTAAAAATTGTATAAAACGAACCCTGTCTAAAAAATGAAACTTAAATTAGCAGAGAAATAAAATTTGGGAACGCGATTTTTAAACAGCTTTGAACCGGAAATGGAAATCATTTGAGTTTCAAGGGCTATCTATCATAAACACTGCTTAAAACGAAAAATAAAAGGGAAGGGTAATGTAGGTCTACCGTACTGTAACTCAAAAATTTAAAGTTGGTAAAATTCACTTCTGGTTTCTAAAAGATAAAATAATGGATGAGTGGCTAAAAAGAGCAAAGAGAATGGGAAAAGTGTCAACAAACACAATATTAATGTAGAAATAAACAAGGCGGTTTGGGACTGGTTTTACGGGGTGAGTCAGATGAAAACCTTAAAAATGCAAATACTGTACGAATTTTATTAGAAATACAGTACTGTGAATTAATTTTTCAGCTGACAAAATATTTTTCACACCCTCACTAAATCGGAAAACTGTAAGAACGGAAATAATATTTGAGTAACGCACGATTTACATAATGATATTCTAACAGGTGGGGTTTTAATTACATTTCTTAGACTTTATGGGTGTTTAAGCGGAACCACTAAAGTTCGCTCTCTAAGAGATGAGCAAAACATTCTTCGAGTGCACTAAAAAGATGGAGTCACTAAAATGAACACTAACTCGCGTTGTAATATATTTATAGAAGCGGGTTAAAAATTAATTGTGCGGTGGATGCGACGTGTTCGTAGGTTATTTATGAACTTCTAGCGCGCGCATGCGCTCCCCGTTCCACTTCCGGCGCGTATATTACATTTTTGAAATGTTTCTCCTTCATTAATAATGCATTTTGAAAGCGATAGGTGGCGTTGTTTGAATTGAATTAGCGAGTGAGATGCTAGTAAAATGAATGATTTAGCGACCTCTGGTGGCAGGCGCGGCGAATCACCCATTCGGCGTTTCCACCCCACATAACTCGCCTCGTAACGTTTTAAGCTCATGAAAAAGTGATGGATAGAGGGCGCTTTTTCCCTATCGCGCTCGTCTTCCATAAGTTAAAAGGGTAAAGCGAGGAGTTGATTACGTTTCACACTCAAAAAACCCCTCCTACGTCATTCACAGCGCTGCCTCCTCTCACTGCCACCCACTCATCTACCTCTTCCTTTTTGATCCAATTTGCTTGCCAAACGATTGAGGTTGATTGATAGAGGGCGCTGCTGTCTATGTACCTACCACCCTACCGACCGCCTACTTTTTTCTTGCTCGCTTCCACCTCTTCAAGATTGAGATGGCGAGGGGAGGGGGTTACGCGGGGGTGTGGGGGGGGGGATGTGAAGGTGGGAGGAGGAGAATAAGATGGGTGGTTGCCATGACGACCAGTTTGCCATTATGGAGGCAGAGGGCGCTGCTATCATCGACGTTCACACGAATGATGGAATTTAGGTTTTAAAACATAGATTTTAATTACAGCTCTCTGCACAATTATTATTATTGCGCTATTCCGACTATTTTTAACTTTTTTTCTCGTCTGCAGAGTTTAAAATGATGTTAATAAGAATTATTTTATACCGGTAGTGAATATAAAATTACATGTAAACTTATGGGATAATATTATTTTTTAAATTAACAGTGCTGTACAGTACATTATAGCAGTTTATTGTAGGTGTTATTTATTTTTTTAAAAATTTAGTTATAAAAATAAAATGTTGTTTAGAAATTTTGTAAAGAAATGATTAATTTAAAAAAATGAAGCATATAGTGAAAAATCGATCAGATTTCAATTTTTATTAGATCCAGCTGAGTTTGAATTTCTGTAAGTTCTGAATGACTGTATGTATTTAAAATCTATATGAACTAGTAAGAATAATTATTTGCAATGGCAATCAATGGAATCTCTACATTGTAACTTCAAATTCAAATATCTCGAAATTTTTCTGACCTCTTCAAAGGTCGTTTTATAAAATTTAAAAAAAAATTAATCTATAGAACAGATAGCATACTCACGAAAAAATGTAGCGCCTATATCGGTTTAAGATACAAAATAAGTGTAAATATAGTGATTTTTACGAATTTACATTTATTTTGTGACTTTGAACACAGTAAAAATAATTGTGCATCGTAAATTGCATTAAAACATAATTATTTTTTAAATTTTAAAATATTTATTTAATTTAATTTTTTTCATATAAATTTTATGAATCAGTTACATTACTTACTTAACAAAATGTTTGAAATTAATAAAATAAGCCTAGCCATAGTGAAATAATATTAATGTTCTTAAAAAAATTTAAAGAACTCAGAATTCTAATCAATTTTGAAGCTGCCTATTCGGATGTTTAGGAACCGTTAATTCCATTTAACATTATATTCCATTTGCATTTTGATACTTTATCCCTACAGTATATGCCAAACTCAACACATTGTTAGATAATCGAATGTAGAGTAAACTATTAAAATATTGAGATTAATAAATGAGATTAAACTGACAGATGATATAGACTAAATTATTATAACTGAGCAATGTCTACGCAATTTACAAGCATTTGATAAAAGAAAGGAAAAAAAAAGGTTTTAACTTTAATTGTTTAGCTTTAATTAATGCCTTTAAAAGCTGAAACTGTTTAAATTTGAAAACGTGCGATCGTGATTCGCTCGTCACGTGACGCGCATGAAGTTTAACGACGACGCCATAATTCCCGTGTCGAATACCTAATCACCTCATATAGACCCCGCCTTCCAGTTTAAGACTCAACAATCGGGTGTTGATGAAGCCCGATGACGTCATGGCAGTCTTTTTAAAAGAAAAGAAAAAAAAAATACAGTACAACACGCCGCTTTCTTCCATCTTTCTCTCTCGCTCTCTCTATCTCTCGTGAGTCGTGCGTGATGGGTGATGGTGGTGGTAATTAGCAGAAGTGGAAGAAGTAAGTGAGTGAGAGAGACTAATTAACATCGAGAAATAAGGTGAACATTAGTAGTTCATTTGCATAGGCGCCTCGCCGTCAACGCCGATGTTTCCCTATCATCCGTCGCCATAACAACCGCAAATCAGCATCTCCAAGATATTCGAGGAAACCGCGCACGCGCACTACGCATCAAATAAAGTGCAGAGGGGGAATGATAAAATACGGAAAGAGAGAAAAAAAAAAATAAATAAAAAAAAAAAAAAAATTTATCTGCGTATTTGGCGCCTTTTTTTTCTCTCTCCTTTAGTGGCGCCACCTATTTTGCATATAAAACGCGAAGTTTTACAGATAAAAAGAGAGAAAAAAAAAAAAGCGCGAGAATGGGTGGGTTGGAGGTTGTTATCTGAAGACATAAGGAACGGACTATTCAGGCTACGCACATGTCAAAATGCTAATGGCCTCTTTTCGCAGCGCCCTCTAGCGTGAGCCAGCGTCGCTTGGGGTACACCGATCGATAGATGAGTTATAGATGGCAGCGCGATGCGACTTTATCACACGCAATAAAGCAAGCATATCGTCCATAGCTGATGATTTCACTTTGAAATCCGATTGGACATTTCCGCTCGGTCTCATCTTCGTTGTGGGGGAGTGGGGGGGGGGGGGAAATAGAGAGTTAGGAGGTGGAAGGGGTAGAGGGTGGTGGCAGGCAGGGTTAATGGAGTGGGAGGAAGGTTTTGCTATTATTAGGTGGCGGATGGACGGTGGTCATCAACGCCGCGCTGTGTTGGTCAACAGATCGTAAAAGATGAGAAAACTAAAGCAACGTCGCCATTTCACGAGTTAGCGCTTTTAATTTTCACTTTCAAACCCGCTGCCCACCCATCGCATAAGCTCGGGTCACACGAAACATCAACGAGACGGGTGGGTGAAGAAGTTGAGGAAGAGGTTTGAGCACTTTGAAAAAGTAGTTTAAAGTTGCAAATTGCATTTAATCGCCTTTTTTTAGAAACGAGTTTTTAGCTAATCTTTACACTTGTTTTCTCGTAATATTCTGTTGAAAATATTCCTTCAGTACGCTTATGACATAAGATATCTCTGTATTAGACTTTTGGTAAACACAAATGTACGCATACACCCAATAATAACGGAGGATTTGATAAATGACAAGAAAAAGCGTTTCTTCTTTTTTATTTTTGATCATCAAAAATTGATAACCGTAAAAATATTTTGCGATGCTTATGTAAAAACACCACACACAAAATAGACATTTTAAACATAAATAAAATATAAATTTTTAAATTTAACGCGTTACGCGCACAGAGTTAACGGCGAAAGAAGCTACTAGTCAGAATAACCTTAGGGAAAATTCTCTTGAACCTCAGCTCAAAATCAAAAATACATGTACATGTACTGTAATACCGTAATAATAATCTCTAAAGTCATTAAATAAAAAATAATTATTATATACTGTAACAATCATTTAAAACTTTTTTTTAATACATGTACAGTGAGTATAATTATTTTCATTAAAGACCGAAATTTTCATTTTTTAAAAATTTAAATCTAGTTTAAATTTTTAATTTAATCTTTGTTTTTAAATTATTTCATTTTGTTAAACTCTGTTTTTGCTAAATAAAAAAATTCAAAAAGGGGCAGGCAAATTTTTTCAGACTTGCGCATGCAAACTTTTTTTCTTTCCTGTCTTTCTTTTCTTTTCCTTTTTTTTTTTTTTTTTGAAAGAAAAAGTTAAAGTCTTGATAATGCTCTAAAAAGGAGTTTTATTAAGTCTTGTTTTAAAAAAATTTAATTTTGTGGTGTAAACCAAATTCATGTTATTATAGTATTCAAAATAAAAAGATTAAAAATGCAGATTTTGGGCAAAAAATAAATAAATAACGGAAATGTAGGCTATGCTTTATTTGTTAGTCCGCGCATGCACCAACGTTTTTAAACTTGCTTTGAGGTTTAATTTTGAATTTAGAAAATACAAAAATATTACAAAATCAAGTATTTCTAATGAAATTTAATTACATATAATTTCGCTAAACTGAAATTATTTTACAATAAAGTTTTTTTTTTTATAAAAATAAAACCAAAAATACGCTTACGCTCATTTCAAATACAGTAGGTTACTGTAATTCGGTTACTAATCTCGTGTTGGGAAATCTAGAAGCCCATTTTCGAGTTCCGGTTTCGTGTTAAACGAGCTTTTGCTTTTCGTCTTATTGATCTCGTATAAAAATAATATTACGCTTTTGATGAAGTGCATCGTGTGTTTTCAGTTGTTTTCCATTGTTGAGTGTGTTCGCGGCTGAAAAGTAATTTGGTGGTACGAGTGGGTGTAGGGCTTAGAGGTGACGTCGCTCAGATGATGATGATGATGAGAGTGATGAGTAGCCTCGTCCCACCCACACATTCTCCATTAAGGAAAGCCAGAGATAGAGCGAGAGAGAGAGGGTGGGTGGCTGGGTGCAATATCCAGTAAAAATTCTCGTTTTTATTTCTTTTGGCGCCATCTTTTTTTACTACCGTAAACAATTTTGCAGCGCCCTCTATATCTGTTTTTGTCATCCAATTTGAATTTCAAATGAGGTTGCTCGCGTGTGCACCGAGCGAGAGGGAGCGTAGAGGTGGGTGATGGAGAGATGGGGGGGAGGGGGAGAAAGTATGGAAAGGGCCGAGTTGTAGGCCTTAACATGAGGCGAAGAGAAAAGGGCCACGAGAGTTGTTGTGTTTATTTTCCCCCGTGGCGCCCTCTATTCCCTCGGCCGCCATTTATTTTATCGTTTTCTCATACGCTGCCGCTGTTTGCGCTGATTGCACTCATTAAATCACTCGCTGCGACTGCTGCTGCTGCCGCTTGTCACGCCCTCTACTGAGGTATAACCCACCCCCGCGCCTACAAACCTCGCTAACACATAAAAACAATATGCACTAAAAGAATTATTTGTGTTTGGGAATGACCGACAGGGGGCGCTTACTCAAAATGACCTCTTAAGACACTAAAAGACTATTTCCAACTCGTGCACGCGCGCACCACCCCTGCACGATGCACCTAACTACCTAACTTAATACTTGCACATTTCTTAAGACGACGTAGTTACAGCGCACGACAGCTGATAAGGGTCATTCGGAAACAACCGTGAACTTTTCAATTCTTCACATTTAATACAAACTTATTAAACGCGCGCGATGAAGGCAAATCAAGATTATTATTATTATTGTTGTTGACAAACTGTGTTTTAAGAAAGCGTAAATAACGTCGCAGAACTTAACATTTTTACTAAGCATAGTTGACAAAAGTCGAAACGTTGGCAAATGCGGACTTGAATTAAATGTACAGTACATGTATTTTGCGAATTTATTTTCAAGATTGCACTTTATAAACTTTAGTAGGCTATTAAGTTGCTAGGAAATAAGTTTAAAAATAAAAACAAGCATAGTAGAACTTGGCCATAATGACATTGAAGAGACCGAGTTATTTATGACGTTATATCCGAATAACTCAAAATTCGTATCTTTGAGAGCGATTGATGGTTACTCTTATAATAATAGGCATCCATTTATAGTACATACACGGTGCTGTACACGTTAAATACATTACAGCATTGTGTATACGTTCACAAACAAGATTTGCTTTTAAAAAAAAAATATATAAATATAAATAATATGTGACTAATTGTGCAAAAAATATTGTAAAAAGGGCAGTGTTTTGCTTGTTTTAGACGCTATAGCCGAGGTTAGCGTATTTTCTTGACGCAATAGTACAGTTTTCTTATACATATGATTGCTACAAGATTCCAAAAATGACGTTACATCCGATAAAGTTATAACCAAGTTATATTGTATTTAACCAAATTCTCAATTTAGAAAAAACAAAATGTTATTTTCTTGATTATTCAAAATTATTGATCTAAATAACAAAACTATTTTAAAAAAAAAAAAAAAAAATTAATTCGTGGTATTTTTGACAAAATTGCGTAGAATTTTCCCATAATTATTATCACAATGTATATTCTTTGTTACTGAAGGTAGTTTTCTCATAAGATATTGTTATTTATTTAGAATTCTATTTTAATACCGGTATCTAAATTTTTTTTTTTTTTTTGAATTTAGCTTATTTCATTGTAATTTTTTTAAGATTTATTTTGTCAAATTTTATACAATATAAAAACCTCTCAAGATTTAACACTCATTTTTTTTGTTTTTAATGTCATTTCTGAATGATGTTAAAAACAAAATCTATTAATCTACTTTTCGAATTGTTTACGAATTTATGTAAAAGAAGAAGAATGGAAAAAAAAAAAAAAAAAAAGACATGTACGAGTATATTAAAATTGTTTTTAATTTTTTTCTTCTTTTTATCCATTCCAAAAAGATATTGTTATGGCAACGTGCGAGTGTGCACCTGCCACCTGGTGGCGGAAAAATGAACATAAAAAAAAGCTGCAAATGGCTTTGAAACTAATCCTAATGGAAATTTACGTCAGAATCTTTCTTTTTTTTCTTCTTCTTCTTCTCCTCGTTTTCTTTTTCTGAAAATTGAATTGAAAGAGGGCGCTGTTGTTGCTGTCATGTCGGATTACAACAAGTTAACAAGTTGACGGCTTCTCTCTCTCGGTTTCTCTACTCAACATGACAGCGCCACCTATGCACTGTTAGAGGTGAGCTAAAGGTCAATTGAACTTCTCACACTAATTAATAAACCTTTTATCGTGATTAAAAATGGCCGCAATCGAACTGACCCTTTCTTCTACTTTTACTCTACTCGTGTTACGCGTGTACCTAGCTTAATTAGCCGCTAGGGGACGCTCTTCCCACGACTAACATCGGTACAATTAATCGAAAAATTAACTTCTTTTTTTTTTTTCTATTCTTTTTTTTTTTTTTAATGTTGGTACTGCGCATGAGCGAATGGTTGATTAGTCATCTTTCCCTAGGAGAGTGAGTATTAGCAGCAGTCGCAGCCAGCGCCATCTTTGGGTTTATGCAAATGATCGCATTGGAGGAGAGAGAGAGCGAGAGCGAGGGTGTGATTGGGGGAGGGGGTGAGGAGAATCAATTTGTTTTTTATGCAGTGTAATCCCGATTTAATTGACGCCATCTGGCGGTCTATCAAATTAAACGACACAACTCTATATACACACGCGCTCACTTCATTTATCTGCGCGTACGCAGCGCCATCTAACGCCCTAACTCATCCCACTTTTCTCTCCCCTCCATCTTTAAAGCTCCATCGCACGTGCACCGATGGAATGGAGGGATTGGGAGTGAGAGCGAGAGAGGCTGGGAAGAGGATTATTTATAGTAGGCCAACGTTTAAGGAGTCGAAAAGCCGAATAAAATTACAAATTGAATGTTTATCTTGGTAAAGAGACTAAGTTATCAATGCATAATTATGTTAAGTTTGGTAAAAGGCGGGAAACATTATCGAAAAACTGTATTTCTAAAATTTGATAAATACAGTAAAACAATTGCGGAAGGAGAAGTTGTGGTAATTCATGCAATTCAAATAGAAATGAATAGTTAAAGCTTTAATTCAACAAATTTATGCATTTACTCGTCAAAGTACATTTGCATTAATTGAGTCAAGTCGTTTTTAAAAAGGAAACATAATATTCAATTTTTTTTTTTTTTTTTTTAATTTACTTTCCTAATGAAGAAATTGAAGCATTCTACTGTATTTACATTCCGCACCAAAAGGATGTCTAAATATAGTACTGTACAATAGTTTAGTGATATTTTGGAATTACATAGATAGGCATTGTATGTGGGTGGAGTTTATGGCTGAAAACATTTAAATTAAAATACAAATATTTAATAATTAGTTTTTTTTTTTTTTTAAAAAAAAACTGATTATTTTGATTTTTTCATAGATTTTATTTTTTGGAGATAAATAATTAATTTATCTAGTTTTGTTTTATTGTGGAAAGCATGTGATGGGATTGTTTTTTATTCATGGTCATCAAGGCAACACTATTATTATCGTAAAAATCTATTGAATTATGTTGTGAAAAAATTTTAATTTAGATTACAGGCATTTTGGTTTTAAGACATTTTTTTTAAATTAAAATAGTTTTGAGTTTGCCATAGAAAACTTGCAATACTTTTTAAAATGGAACATCTTTAAAAAAACACCTTTCTCTCTCCACCCCTCTCAATTGCTAATAAAACTAATACTAATTATTTTCTTCTTATTATTATTAATTTAAGAATGAGTCTAGTTTTCTCCAAAAAAAATTAAAAAGTTAAGTTCCACCAATTAGTGGTTGAAAAATTTCATTTATCGGGGATGTTCCATTTTGAAAATTATTACCCATTCAATTTGATAACGATGCGGGTGTGGCTCGAAAATGCAACTGAAAAGGGAGCACCAAACTGTAAAACAGAAAAAAATGTATTAATTTTCTTTAAAAATGATTTTTAAAAAAAAATTAAGTACGGTAATTTTCTAAAAAAAAAAATTTACATTATTACTACTGTACTGACTTTGTGATTGCCATAGTCAATAGTCGTAGTACATTTTTAAAACGAGAAGTGCTTTTAATGTCTTTACCCTTTGGGAGCTTCAAATCTTGTTAAAAAGCTTATTACATTATTACGTGTATTTTGGGGAGGAAAAAAAAAGTAGAAAAACTATATTTTCTTTAGAAATTTATTTAAATTATACCGGTATTTAGTCTTTAAGCGAGCGACAAAACTCATACCCACGGAGCGACACGGGTAATAATAAAATGATTATTTTCTATATTTCCGGTAATATTTACTTTAGTTCAAACAAATAAAAAAGAAAACATAGTCTGCATTAACTTAAATTAATCAAATTAAATTTTTTTTGGGCAATTAATATTTTTTATGGATATAAAAATATTAAGATTTCTATGTGAATAATTAAAAATTAAAGCAAGTCTAATTTAGGTGGGAGAGGTAAAGAAAAAGGTGTTTACATTATTAAAGAGTTGAACTCACTGATAATGAGAGAAACATTTTCAGTTTGCTCTTTTTTTTTTTTTTTTTTGTTATTTATTTATTTAAAATTGTCACATACACGCAGATATTTGCGCGCAATTGAACAGAAGTTGACAGCGAATGCTCGCGTGGAGGCACAACTACAAAATAAATTATAATTTAAGTTTCCCTCGGTGTTCACGTTGATTTTTGTTCTTATCTAAAGTTTGATAAGGAAAAAAAGCAGCGGTGGGCTTTCAAATTTTGGGTTTATCTATATTAGAAGCGCCCAGTTCCAAAGTGGTTTAAATCCACTTAAACATTTTGTTTTTAAAAATGGCGGATTCTTACTCTTGAAACACGCAATTTTTTTTAGTTTTATAGCTCGAATCTAGGTTCCATTTTTAAGTTAACCTGTTTTTTAAACCTTGTTATGCAAACTAAGGTTTACAGTTGCAATTTGTAACAAAATTAATTAATGAAATTAAATGTTGATTATCTAGAAATTTTAATTCTTGGACTTGGATCATTTTGAAACTGGGCGACTCATTTGTCAGCTGTCGCTCAATATTTTCAAAAAATCACGGTTCCTTGCTCTGTCACACAGTGTTGCCGTTGATTAGCTGTTTAAAAACACGTTTCGCAAAATGTCCTCAGTTTTATAAAATTACTTTACGTTTAGGATATATACTGCAGTAATATAAAAAAAACCGTATTAGGTTACATTTTGTAAATGACAGAGTTAGTTTTAAATAAATTGCTTGCGAACGATTTCAAACAATTTATGGGGGAGGAGAGGGGGAAAGAAGACGGTTTAATATTTTCATTAAAAAAAAAAAAAAACAACCAATAAAAGATATCTCGTTGTTAGTTTATGAAAGAAACTTTTATTAAAACAAAAAAAAATTGATTTATAGGTAAAAGTTATTGATTTAAATATTTTTTTTATTTGCACTCAAAAACCATTAGAAATATTATTAATGATAGCGAAACAGCATGGCGAATAATTACGTCTTCTTATCACTCCAAAAAGCAATTCGGCCATTTGAGCATTAACAAAAGTTGTAAATTCATTGCAGATACGCAAATGGCGTCATTAGGAAAAAAGAGGGGGGCGGGACAGGTGAAATTGTTGCTTTGTTTATGAAATGTCCCAACGTAAAACGCTTCATTAAACGAGTAGTTAATTTGCTTCTTAATCAATTTGTATGGAAGAGAGCAGGGGGTGGCGGGCAGGTTTGAGTCGCGAGTGGCGTCACCTGCACGTGTTGGGCGATGACGTCGTTCGTTTGTTTCTTCGTCTCACTTCGCCTAATTGCGTTTCATTTGTATATTGCATATGGGAGGAGGGGGGGAGATGTTAAGGGGAATGAGGTGGGGGAGGGGAGGGGGGGATAGGGATGCGCGTGCATAGGGATTGTTGGGGGGGAGAGAATGAAAGTATCTCAATTACACTCGCGATGACGTCATATGTCGTTAATTGCTTGGCGTTTTATCGTCGAGCGTAGATTTAACGACGTGTGTCGTCGTCGTCTTCTTCTTCCTCTTGCGTTACGTTACGTTGCGTTACGTTTGTTTTTTCCGCCTGGCGCATAATTACTCAGTCGGATGGCTTTTTCCGCTCCCATCCTAATTACCACCCACTTCTCCGCACCACCCACTTTCTTTTTGGTAAATATTTACTTCATCTCAACGCCGTCTAACGGATTTTTAACGACCGCATTAACGTACATTTATAATGCGTTACGCTCCGCCCACCTCGCTTATGACGTCAGCGCACGTGCTAAATTTTGAAAACTTCCCACTCACACGCGTGCGAAATACTATCGGTACTCAAAAAAAAAAAAAAAGAAAAACATACAAAATTATTTAATTTGAAAAAAAAAAAAAAAGAAAAAAAATAATAATGAAAAAGAATTTTGTTTTTCAGTATTTAATTTTTGTTTTGACTTTTTGACCTAAAAAGTGAATTGCGCTTTTAAGTGAAATCCATTTTGAGAGAGTTAATTATTTAGTGAGTGTTTGATGAAACGTTTCCATGACAACTACGTATTATGTCAGCCATCATCGCACGTGCAAGATGAGGTAGGGAGAGAAGATGAAGGAGGGGGGGATGGAAAATGTAAGGGGAAGGATGTTTTTGTTGCGGAGTGTAATTTTTGGGGGGTTGAAAAGGGCTCTTTGAGTAATTGAAGGGTTTCTTTGTCGTTGTGACCGCATGGCGCCCTCTATAATCATCGCTCGGATTAAGACATTAGCGTTCAACCCCCCTTCTCCCCCCCCCCACCCACCTTTCCATCCATTTCGTGACGTCAGGGAAGATTCATTTTCTAGTCCCGACTGAATTTTCTGTCATTATCTCCAGCTTATTATGAACATTTATTGACATTTTTAAAGTCTCACTCATCATTCATTTGACATTGCACTTATTCATATTTGGTTAATACGCTTTCCTTTCCAAAGAGACACATTACAGAGTGCTTAAAAGTACATGTACTGTATTTTCTTTTAATAAGGTAAAATTGTTGCAACGTGGAATTTATTTGATGTTGCATAGTTGTACTCTCACCCTGTATTCTTGAATTCGGAATATTGACCTCAATAAGAAAATTCTTATGATTATTCGTTAACCACTTTTCATAAATTCAAAAAAAAAAGTAAGGTAAAAAGAAAAAAAAAAAGGTTTTGTTTTCCTCGCTTCTAAAATTTTTATTTTTTTATTTCTCTCAAAAATAATAATCTAGGTGATTTATATTTGTTTTCTACCTTTTCATTACTATCTATTTTTTTCCCGCCATTTCTCCATTTTTCCTAATTCGAGGGCCTTTACACGTTAATCTAAGCCTTTCCCTCTGTCACTCGTCATTAAACATCATTTCCGTTTCCAGCCTAATAATCATCGTATTTTTCCCCGCAATTTTTTTTTTTTGCCTATTTATTTCGTTATTGCGCGTGATTTAATAAGGGCTTGCCTTCATCTTCGGTCTTGCGTAAAAAGGCCTAAAGGGACCTAACAGATTTTAAAAGGGTAGATCTAATAAAAATAGACCTACAGCCTATTTTAGCGTTTTTACTTGTAGGGGCGTTTGACGTCATCGCTCGATCACGCCGGTTTGTTTAGCGATAGGTGACGGTTATAAAATTATCGTCACCACCGCCGATCTCCACTATATTAAAATTAGTTGAACGGTAGTTTCCCTTATTATAATCTCTAATTTAAAATTAGCGTGGTCATCGAAATCTTGGTTAAAGACTCGGTTAACAGCTCGGAAAATGTTTGGCTCTTTTTTGGCAGGCGACCGTAACGGTTGGTCGCACCCTCCAAGAGGCTAGTCCCATCTCGCTCCACCTTGTTCACTGCGTACAGTAAGGTTAGGCCAAAAATGCACAGCAAGCGGTGCGCCACAAGAACGCGAGATGACGCTGCTAAGCTAACCTATGCTCTTAGACTGAGCGGATGTACTAGAAAAAAACTCAACGGCCACATGCCGAAAAAGCACCAAACTTTATAACCGCGCTTCCTTTTCAATGAAAGGCAAGTTGTGAAGAGTTGTTAATCGGGATTTATTAATCGAGTTCGGATTACACCAACGTTTTAATTCGCATTTAATTTTCTTAATCTTGATTAAGAAGCCAGTGGCTAAAAAAGTATATAATTATTTTTATTGTAAGAGGTAATATTTTTTGTTTGTCTGATGAGATAAAAAAAAAATTAAAGTTAATTAAGCGTTAAACAATTAAAGGGAGAAAATGATATCAAAATGTCATTTGTGTGTTTGAGTGCGGCGTTTTCAGGTAGAGGGCGCTCGCTATCTTCTCCACCAACCTTTTGTTTCGCTCCCTGTGGGTGTGATGTCACGGGAGGCTGGTGGGTGGTTGGGCGGGTGGGGGTTCTCTTTGTCGGCTTCAACGCTTCCTCCCCCACCTACCTGCGCTCTTCGTACTCCGCATCCGACGCGCTTGCTATTAACTACCAACAACATTACATAACAATGATAAAAAATAAAATTAAAAACCTAATTGTCACGCTTTGCTATTATTCCGAGCAGCCAGCAAAAAGAAAAAATGACGTTCGTTTTACGTCGTGATTGCCTCAGTATGGGCTGTTCAGAAAGTAGGAAAACTTAGGAAGATTTACGGACGTGTCATTTTCTTTAGCCAATGCTAGTGTTGTAGATGAGACTGCAGAGTCTGGTGTTAGTTAATGCTATGGGGAAGTGATTTTAAAATTAATTTATTTACCGGTATGACTAAGTTTATAAGATTTTACTTTATTTCGATGTTTTTATTTAACGACAAATCGCAAATTCCAAAATCCTTAATGTATGTGGCACCCCGGCAAGAACAAAACCAAATACGGAAAATTGTTTTGCAGAAAGATTTAAAAAGGGCTTTAAAAAATTATCAATTTAATAAATCAATTTAATTTATCAGCAAAAAGAGTAAAGTTCCTAAACAAAGATTTTTGAGTCGAGAATTTTTATTTGCAATACAATATTTTTAAGTGAAATCTAATTCCTGACAATTAGAATCAACAATGAGAATCAAACATTTAATATCATAAATTTAATTGGATAAAAATTTATGATTACGCGCAATTTTTTTTTTTTTTTAGATTTTGTAACAAAATTTGTTGTCATCTGCTTTTTTGAGCAGAAAATAAAATCCGGAAGTCATAAAAATAAAAAAAAGATCTACTATTTTGAAGATACGAGTATTATTAATATACGGTAGTTAAAGTTTTAATATTTGTTTATAAAATTAAAAATTGATGTTTAAAGTTTGTCTTACGTTTTACTGAACCACCGTGCAAATTGTTTAAAAATCTCAATAATTATTTTCAATTTGAAAATAATAACATACTTTTTTTATATTAATGACTTCCGGTTTATTTTATGCTTAAAAAGCAGACGATATACAGTAACAATTTTGTTTCGGTATTAAATTTAATCTAAAAAAAAAAAAAAATTTTTTTTGGCAGATGAAGTTGACTCATATCTTTCTCTTCATTCAAATGTATGATATCAGAAATTTTTTAATACCGGTAGGATTAATTATCGGACATTAGAGATACTGTATACGGTATTTGAATTAGAATTTAGAGCTTGGCTTACTTTTTGACCCCAGGAGTGGCTTTAAGAGACCAAGATTTGCCGCCCCTAAAACGTTCAAGTTTTGGTTATTAAAATATTAATTGTGAGATATGGAAAACGCCAAATATTTTTAGAAAAATTAACAAATGTTTCTATTTTTGGCATTCTTAGCGGTGGCCTCAATCTCCCTGATTGGAACTCTGCCCCAGCGACCAAAAAAGCAATTTTAAAAATTCTGTAAATAAATTAACTGGTCATTATTATTTCAACTTATTAATACAATTAGGAAAAAAGAAAGCATTTTTTTTAAATATAAAGGGTACAAATTGTACTTGCCGTAATACTAAAAAAGTGACCGGAAATGCAACAGACCTGCTGTATGTTTAGATTTGTTTTAAATTTGTTCGAAATCAAAAATTCGAATTCAGGTAAAGTTTGTTACCAGAATTAAAAAAAAAATTTTTTTTTATTGTTTTTCTAATGTTATTAATAAATTGAAATAAAAATTTAGAGTTATTTATTCAGAGCATTTCTAAAAATCACCCATTTCACAGACTGACTCATCTTATTATTTAGCTCTGCTAACTTCCTCTGTATCTTTGGCTAAACACCTGAACAGAACATGATAATACCGGTATTTAACACTTTTATTATGTATACAAAGTGTTGGGCAACAACTTTTTTTTTTTTTTTTTTAAATCAAGAATAATGTTGTTACAAATAGTTTTTACCCGCGGTAAAATAAAATAGGTTAACATTGCTTATGTTCTGCAAAACAGTAAATTTTGAAGTA
The DNA here is from genome assembly GCA_034692225.1 of Polydesmus complanatus. NCBI lineage: Eukaryota > Metazoa > Arthropoda > Diplopoda > Polydesmida > Polydesmidae > Polydesmus > Polydesmus complanatus. The sequence goes on along the minus strand of JAQGAZ010000411.1, from coordinate 11,561 downwards.
ATAATCGTAAATGCACAATGGGCATATACAGTATGTACACTACTATTCTTTGAGATGAACTAGAAATTAAGATGGGCGATTGTTGCATGTTTTCAGCGTCGAATCGAGAATGAGCTATTTTGTTTTTCCGTTCAGAGGGCTCAATTATCCGCATTCGTTTCGCTCACTTTCAGCGATTACTCAACTTTGATACCTGAAAAATCCGTTTCTAACTCCTCCTCCTCCTCCTACCTCGAAACCATGAGGGGGCGCTCTTTTCATGTGTGAATGAATTATTATTTTTATCATTTATTGTTCAAACCGTTTTTTTAGCTAAATTTTTTTTATTTATTATTTTTAATGAAATTTTGAGTTTTTCCGCGGCGTAGCAGCTGTTGCCGCCACCGCTTCGTTTTGCCACCGGTAGCGTTACGGCCTACCGTCTACCACCGACGAAGGCGCTTCCGTCGCTCCTCGTGACGTCGACCAATTAATTGTCGGCAGGTTGTGCTATTTTTCTTTGTTTCTTTTATAAAGATATGAAAATTTTCTTTTCTCCTTTGATCTTTTTCTTTCTTTTTTTTCTGCTTAATTTATCGCCAGGGGGCGCTGCGTATTTTGTAAAAATGATTTCTATTGAAATTGACCAACCGCACATTTTGTTTATTATCTTCGCCTCTTTTCATTATTTTTCCCCAAAAAAAAAAAATTTATAAAAAAAAAAAAAAAAGAAAACCTCAAGACTTCTTCCCTCATTTTTTTTTTTTTTTTTTTAAGGAAAAAAAATGTGTATTTTGAAAATGCTAACTTATTTTGAACGTATGACGTCCTTCCCATTTTATTGCAATTTTTGTTACAAATTCCGTTGTGTGCATTTTCTTTTCTAAAGCGCTTTAAGGTTAACCACATTTTATATACAGAAAGACTCTTGCCGTAGTGGTGCTTTCAGTGTCATTTACTCTTCTCCGAAGATTTTTCTTATTGTGGACCAATAATAATTATCATTACCGGTAATAATTACATGCTAACTACCTATCAAACATAAAAACAGTGATTTAGAAAACATTTCAAATTCAAATAATTTTTCGGTTATTTTTGGCTTTAATAATTATTATGCATATTTTTAAAGTTAAACAAGTGTATTTTGTGTAAAATGTAATCTATAGGCAGGGCCAGAGTGTTTGGTTCCACTGGACCCTGGTTACATAAATTATTTGAGGGGGCCTGGGATGGAGGACGGGGAGAGAACGAGAACTGGGGCTCTACCATGGGCCATGGCCCTTCACATCCTGAAACGGGAACCTAGACTATGTTTGGCGGGTTATTTATTTAACCAACCAGCGCTAGGGGGCGCGATAGTGAGGCAAATAGTTGCCATTGCATTATTTTGTTTTTGTCCAAAAAAGGAACTAAAATGTTGTCCTTTTTTTTTAAAAAAAAATTGTGTATCTTGCAAGCTTGGCGCTTGTTTAATATAATTATAACTACGGTACCTTTCTTTAAAATGGAGGGGAAGGGGCGCAAATATTACTTTTCTCTCCGGGCGCCACAAACCCTCGTTACGTCATCGTTGATTACAATAATGAACGCCAGTTTACTTGTGTGGGAAGAGTGATTAATCAAATATTCGGAGTAATAGATAATAAAAGATAGGAAAATTATCAGATTTATCACTTTTTTTTAATGTTTGAAAACTGTTGATTTTCATCTTATTAAACATTGCCGACTCTTCCGGCCACGCAAGCTTTCATCCTAGAACCCCTTCCACCCCCTTCTCCTTCTTCAAAACAAGATAAAAAAAAAAGTGACAAAACACAATCAAATTTTAAACATTTTAAAATAATTTTCGATAATGAGTTTTACATGAGCCTATTGTAATCACTGTACATGTATTACAATATTATTACAGTATTTAATGAAATTACTCTAATAATTTTTAAAAATTTACTCAATAAAAGCTGAAAGTGTATGCAGAGAGTGGTGAGAACAGAGGAGTAAGGGGAGCTTTTTTTAATCTCGTCCCAGACTCTCAATTGCCACAATGAATATAAACACAATTACATGTATATAGAAGTTTTGGCTGCCAAAGTTTTTAGTTAAGGATGTAAGGCTGCCAGGACGAGGGAATTGAGGAGCGGCAGAGGTGACGCCGGAAGGGTAACAATGATAAGAAGACTAAACAAACCCATGAACTCAGAAAGCATATTTCGTTTGCGCGTTCTATCACGTCTTTATTTAATTATTTTTGCAGTGCGAATAGTCGTTATTTTTGTAGAGAAATTTCAAAACAAATTAACTGCCGTTTCTTATAAAATCAAGGTGTTTGAAATGTACCGGTAGACTAGCTCCGCTCCGTACAGTGACGAGCCTAGGGTAAAAGGCATCTTTCCCTTGTCTCCCGCCCTTTTCTTTGCCAATTTTTTTTTTGTTAAGTTCTGACGTCACCCGAAAGATTATGTCAGATGAAATTAAGAATCGCCGAACTTGCGAGGCGAGATATTTTTTTTTTTTTTAAAAGGAATGAGCACTTTTTATCCCACACGTCGGAAGGAGAAATTAATTTTGGCGCTGTTGATCCTCTCTTTGCTAACATTTTTTGAGAAATTAGACGAATTTGATTCGGGGGCACATTTTTAGAAAATGTTTTCCCAGAAGCCATAATTGTTTGCCGCGCATAAAATGATTAAGTTTGACGAAAAAAATGGCAAATAAATGTTTTTATGAAAATTATTAAATTTGCTACTTTTTTGCGCCCATAGCCGTTCTTTAATAGGCCATGGCCTTCCTTAGCATAATTGGGAATCCGTTAATATTTTAGCGACAGGTTAAGGGGAAAAAAAGCAAATAAATAAATAAATAAAGAGCCAAACCTGGAAGGCGCAAATTTTTTTTAGGAAAGAAATTTTTGAGGCAAATTTTTCTTAATTTTTTTTATACAATACTCTCGACACCTCTTCATGGCCTTTACAATACTGTGTGTAGTGGTATTTTTTTTATATAGGGTAAATAAAAATGTTTGTCTTTTTTTTTATTTAAAAAAAAAAAAATTCTTCTTTTGGCGCCCCCTGTCAGTAGGCCCCTTTGTGTGGTGAACAACTTGCACACCTAGTTGGCCCGCCCCTGGTTCTAACTTAAGTTTCTTTTAAAATCTGTAATTAACATGTGATAATAACGCTTACCATAATTAATTGTTTCTATATCAACAGTTTTAGAAATTGTTGAAAAAAATGAACTAAAATATCGTTCTCTCGGTACCTAGCGGTATCGGTACTTATGTAAGACTACTTAATCATGTGAGTTACTGTATTAATGTTTGCCGACCATTAATCAACAGTATCGACATAACATTTAAAAAACTTGCAGAGCAAGCGTTTTTAAATGACTGAAACTGTAGTTAACTATGATTTTATCAACGTAATAACTAGCACCATGCTAACACGTAGAATCTGGTTCCACACGATCCAGATCCGGTTTCAAGCAGCTGATTTCGATTTACAGTACATGTACTGTATTTTAGGATGAAGAGGCGCCATTTTGATCATTTCGACTACTGTAAATACTGTATTATTATAATTTTCAATGAAAATGAGTAAGATAAGACCCTGTACAGCGATTTTATGAGAGAGTGTAGACATGGACATTAAACTTTAACCCCGTGTCGAGAGCACGGATATAGCGAGTGCAATAATAAGCTTTCAAAATCAATGCTATCAACTTTGAACCTGATACATTTCATTGAAACTCGTCTAGATGTATTTTTGGAAAGAGTTAAATTCGGATGGAATTCACATTTTCCAATTACCAATGGATATCATAAAATTTTAATAAATAAAAAAAAAACCTTAACGAAAAAAATAAATAAATAAATACTGGTAACGGTAATAAAAAAAAATAATTAATTAAATTTTAAACGATAATTTTTTTTAAAAATAAGAATTAAAGAATAAAACGAACATACTGTAATATGAAGCATTTAGATGCATGTAAATTACATGTATGTATTCGTTATTATTTTTTTTTCATTTTCTACGCTACTTTCTTAGCCTTAAAAATTAATTATTATTACTGGATAAATAAATTTCTGAAGTTTCACTTGAATATTATTATTATTGGCGTCAAACATATTTTAAAATCATAATAATGCCGCTATCGCTGTCACTTTTTTCTTTTATCATTGTTTTCTATTATAAATTCACTTATTATTAGATTACAATGAGATTAATAATAAGATTATTATGGTGGACTTTTAATAGCTGGTGCTTTTGAGTCTCTCCTCCCCCTCTCAATTCACACTTTTATTTCTAGAAAATTTTGTACTTTAAAGGAGTTTTTTGAAAGTTGTATACAACCAAAAATAAAAAAAAAATGATGTAACCAAATGAGAAATCTAAGCTTAAAATTTGGTGTGAACGAATAATCAAATTCAGAACTACATGTACATGTATTATTTTAATTTTTTGCTCAATTTTGAAAGTAGAAACGTCACGGCTCGGTAATGGAGCGTCACCCAGCGGCAAATCGCCAAATTCAGACTTCAGCGTCATTTTTAAATATAGAAAATGCCGTCATCTGAGATTATGCAGTAGATGACGTAACCGTCTCCCGTGACTCCCCAAACTATCTCTATGGGAACCGAACAACATTGCCGTAAACTGGGCCAAGGTGTTTTAAATTGGGCAATAATTTTGTCTTCCTCCAGCCTTCTTTTTCTTAAGAATAGCTCAATATTTATTTAAACCGGTCTATTCGTTATTTTGACTATAAACAGTTAATTCGGCGCACGTAGACAGCGCAGGGTTGATAACCAGCCAGGAGTTATGGCAGCAGCGCTATCTGGAGATGTCGTAAGCTGACGCAATTATAACACCTTTATGACGTAGTCACGAGCTTTCATTTTAGTGCGGAATATTCTAGAACTAGCGAAATAAACCCGTTTCCATTTCTATTTACACTTTTAATTAAAAATTAATAACTTTATGCGTCTAAGAACCTGAAAAAAGGTAAAAAGCACGTGCGTGAGACATATCACCATAGCAACAAAATCTTTGATACACAAGACATGTTATATTTGTGAAGGGGAGAATAAAAATTGTTTACATGAACCTAGATGAAATAATTGATAAATAACTTTTTAAAAAAATGATTTCTTTTTTTTAATGGTGCTAGATTGAATAATGAAGATGGGATGAATGAGGTTAAGGCGAGTGACCTTTGACAAGGCCAAACGATGACCCTGAACGATGGCTGCTCTGCTCCCCTCGGTTTGGCCGTTCGAGGGCTTCCAAGGGGGTTGCTAGGCGACGGATGAAGAGAGAGAGGAGGTGGGAGGTAGTTGAGTCTGCCGCAGATCTCATTCCTGGCAAGTGCATCGACGACGCAACATCGTTTTCCACGAGCTGCGCGCTGCCTCATGATTATTATACTCAGTCGGCGCATGCACTACTTTCAACCGGCTACATCGGAAATAATTATTAACCGCCTTAATTAACGTCTACCTTAACAACGTTTTATTTTAGTTTCGTTTTTTTTTATTTGGATTGAGCCATTTCATAAAACGTAAGTCAAATACTGTATTATATTTTTTTTCTTATTCATATCGATAATATAATAAGCAGCTTCAAGCACACATGTAGCAGCAGTCATGAAAAGCGGAAAATTTTTAGAATTTTTCTGATTACTGTATTTGAAATGAAACTAATAAATTAACGAGTACAAAAAATAACGAGGAGTTGGTAAATCACGGTTCTCATAGATGAAAATTATTCGGTTTATGTAATTTTTTTTTTATTATTTATTTTTTGGGTTGCTGCGTGAATCGGGGGATTTTTTTTTTCTTTTCTCGTGCAATGCGCATGCGTTTTGTGAAAGGCACGGCGGAAGCTGAAAGGCACTCCGAACCGCGAGCGGTAATTCCAATTATAGCTGAAGGATACATCTCGTCTTACATTATTTTTCTTTCCCACTTGCATTCGTCGCCCGAAACATAATTAAGAACATTTTTCGAATTCTCGTTGTAATTGGATAGACGGGGGTAACGTTATTAAAAATGTATATAGGAGTCGAGCGATTAATTAATTCATTTTTCCGCGCGTCACGTTGATTTTCGCCGCTCTCTTCAACGGCTTCATTTTCTTTGGCGTTGACGTATCACCCAATCCACCCCCCACCCTCCCATTCACTTCCGCTCCTATTGATTGATGATGGTCGAAGCTGTTTTTTTTTTTATATATTTTTTTTTCCTTCTTATTTTGTTACTCCCATTGTGTAGATGTTGACAGCTAATGAATGATACATAGCGTGAATTAATAAATATGCTATTAAATTTGCACGAAGGTATTTTTTCCTCCTTCCCTTCTGCCACCACCCTCTTTTTAACTTTTATTTTGGCTGACGTTCTCTTTTACAACGTAGAATGCTGGCTTTTCCTCACCTTATTTGTTATTCACAATGTTATTTAATCTGGGATTTTCCCCCTTTTTTTTTATTATTTCTTCTTCTTTTTTTTTTTTTTTAAATTAACCATGTAACATTTAAATACAAATTCAGTAACCTCATTTTACTTGGTTGAAGTATACAAAAATTGAGTTCCAGTCGTATTTTTTGTAGCGAATGTTAAGCAGTAAAAGAAAATAAACATTGGAAAGGCCACTGTCTTTTTGAGCAAATAAAATGGCAATTAAAGCTAATAAAAACGTTTTCCACCTGTTCAAATAAATCAAAACATCAAACGCGAAAACGTTGGAGCAACTGCAATTAAACTTTTAAATCGGAGAGTATACGTCTACTCAAGATACAATTAGGGTGTTTTTATTTTATACTTGAGGTGGTGTAAATAATGAAATCACTCTTATTATTACTTTATTTTTTTGAAAAAACATAATTAAATTTTTTTTTGTAGTCTCGCAATTGCTTTCGGTAAATTTTTTTTTTTTTTTTGATTCAACTTGACAATTTTTTAGTTATTTAAAGAACTATTGAGCGATTTTTTTTATTGATCGCTTGCTTTTGTTTTTGGTTTGGAGAAATAAAGTAGCTTATCGGAAATTTTAATTAAACAAGAGTATTTTCACTCAATGTTCAACTAATTCAGTCTTGAATAATACATTGTGCTCAAAAAATAATTATTGGTTTAAATTGTAACCGTAATAATATTATTAAAGGTTTTTTTTTTTGTTTTGACTTTTTGACATTGTTTTATTATTACCGACGATACCGTACGGTGATATTATTATTATTATTATTTTTTTTAATTTATTTTGAATTTTCATTAACAAAAACAACATAAAATTTGAGGTTTAGAAATGATGCGGAGCTACTTGAATTTTAAAAGTTTAAATTTTGGAAGATTGAAAACGTTTTTCACTGTACATAAAATTTGCCGCTTTGAAATTATCGCTTCATAAATTTCCCCTTAAAATGAGATTTTTAACCTTGAATTTCATTTTTTTTTTTAAACATCAATTAATTCGGCTGACACTTGTCCTTGAATGTCACATCCCACCTTCTCCACTCAACCAACACACACGTGACGTCACCTGATTGGAGTTGATTTGTTTTAATTATGACAAGTGATTAGTTAACTCTTTTTTATTTGTGCTACTCATTTATCCAGATAAACAACCTGTCAATCAATCGCCCCATTATTTTTAGTCTCAAGGTCGGTGACGCAATGTTTACCGTGCTTTGAAGCTACCGCCGGAACACGTGCACCGGCTCCGCAGCTCCTATTTGCTCGGAAATTCATTCCGGCTTTCGTTTTATCCGACCCGAGATACGCGTGGCTTAACGTTGGAACAGCCCATACGACCGGAATTCGTTGCCAAACGGAAGTTTTTTTTTATTTTTCTAAGTGCGATACTGTACAATGTACATGTAGGTACAGTACTGCGTTTTACTTTTCTGCAACATTCTTTTTGCGATAAAAAAAAAATGTGTGCAAACTATTAATCGTGGTCCGGGGATCGATGGCTCGCACGAAGCTCATTATTAAATTCTAAGTAATTATTAGGCTTGTTTACTTATTAAATTACCTGCGCATAAAATATGACTTTCAGTTAAATGTACATGTAGTATCATAAAAAGAATTTATTCAATTTTTTTTTTGTCGTTTTCGAAAGCCTTAATCTGTAGAACAGTAATAATTATAATGTTCAATTAAAACGAACTGCATCAGATATTACAGCAAACGAATAATCTTGTTTATTTGAGGACCAATTTAATACTGTACTACGGAAAAAATAAAACGCTTACCGGTATCATAAATCTTTTTTTTTTTTTAAGATGAAATCTTATCTGTTTTGTGTTTACGTATCGGTACTGTATTTGTTTTTTGTTTTTTTTGGCTCGCGTTTGAGCTAACTCGGATCAATTCGAACTTTGAGAAAGGAATATTTTATTTCTTATTTTGATATTATTTGTCACGTACAGTACATTCTAGATTATTAAAATGCTTTAAATTTAAATAAAATAAATAGTGTACGGTTAATTAGAAAATGCAGTGTGAATTAAATAGCAATTTAATTGTTCACATTACAGTAAGCCCATACGTACCGTAAAATAATTACGGTACCGTACGTATTCTGTATACAATGTATTAGTACGAGTTTAATATCATATGAAACAAAATTAGAAGTCTTATAGTTATAGTAATAGTACACCCAGACCTCGCTTTACAACGATTCGTTTTGCATCATTTTGCTACTGCATCAGACCCCCCTCCCCCCCCCCCCCCTCCGCTTTGCGTCATCGTATTTTCCTATTATTTAAACTACCACATTCCGCTATTTTTTCGAAGATGCCTCTTTGTTAGTTTTTTTTAAAGTTAATGAACATAAAAGATGCATTTTTTGAGAATCCCACATTATCATTACCGGTATTTGTAATTTTAAAAATATTAATTTTCTTGAGTATAAAATTGAAATTTAATGGTAGATAATGATTTTGCGGTAAAGCATCTTTGATTTATTTACATGCTTTCTTATGGAACACTGTTATTTATTTAGTTATTAAGCAAAGCGAGGTCTACAGTATAATTAAAATTTTATACATCCGTGGTTAAAAATCAAATTAAATGCTCTCTGTATAATACTTTATGTTCTGATCTCAAATTCTTTTCTTGTTTCATTTTATTTCATTTTTGATCATGTTTCAACCAGATTTACAATAGAATAGCGTTTGGTACAAATCAAGCGCGGTTGGAAAACGCATAAAATGATTAACAGTAAAATTAAATTGAAATAACAAATCGCCTGGCATTCAATTCTAAAATGTACAAAATATTTCGGCGTTTGCAAAATGGTGCGAATAAGTTTCTTGCTAACAAAAAAAAAAAAAATAATAATAGAAACACCTGGCAAACAAAGTTAGTTTCGCACATAATGTAAAAACAAAAACAACAGTACTTGTTTACTATCTTGACAAAAATAATTTAAATCTGGCGACAGAGAGGCCAGGACACTTAAATATACTGTAGGCCTATATGTAGCCTATATTCGGTATGCCACGTTTAAATAAAATTCGAATAAATGCATTAAAAAGATTTGCAAAAATTTATTTGAAGGTCAATGCTTGATAAATTTAATACAGTGTAAAATTAAAAATTCCCAAATTTTGATGACAAACACTGACTTAAGAGGGCACATAGGGCATATGTTGAAATGTTGAAAGGGAATGCATTATTCTAGAGAAGCTTTTCATGTGGGCACTGGAATTTCCGAGAGTAAAGAACAAAAAATACATGTTCAGTATTACCCCAACGGAAGGAAATAACCGGTTTGAAGTGAGAAATACCTACATTGTATGCAATTGAGCTACTTAACAAGCAACTTTTTGATTTAATTTTGCATTTTTTGTTTTGTGGCTACTGAGAAGCACACGTTTATCGAGGGACCGGCACGTGAGCAGCTCGTGTCATACTGCACATTATTGTATTGTTTATGTGGTATGAAATTGCATCTGTTGTCATGTCACTCGACACGTTGCACTCTGATTTCTCGTCACCCATCTCGTTCCTCATTTAGGTCACTCTTTCACTACTTCCAATTAACTGCAATTAATTAAGTAATCAATCATTGATTTGCGAGAAAAGTATTAAATAATCGGGTTTGTCGTTTTAATTTTATTTATTTCTTGACTAATTTAATAATAGGCCTATCCTTTTGAAAAGACATGCTAAAAGCTATTATAATAATACTATTTTTGTCGTTGACGGAACTTTCAATTAACCTTTAATCTTATGTATGTCGTCTAATTTTAGGCTGTAAATCGAGAGATGCGAAATGTACCCAAAGTTCAATGTGGAAGCCTCAACGTCAGCCGGACCTCCTACTACCGATAGCTGCGAAAAACTCTTCAAACAAGTCGTTATTATCGGTGGGTGAATCACATTTAATTAATCAATCTAATTTAGTGTAATTAAATCAAAGAATTCATTTTATTAAGTTTTAGCACTACAGTTTTTTAGATTCGTAACGAATTTAGTCATTCAAACATAGCAACTAAGATATTTCCGGTTTGATAACGTTACACGTCAGTTACTGTAATAATTACCTTACTTATTGAAATACAGTAACTGACGTTTTATTTATTTTTTTTGTTTTGTTATTAAATTAGACAGTTATCAACGCTAGCAAATTAATTGCGTAAAAAAGTCATCGTCGTACCGCAGCTTAAATTTTAGTTAAAAACGTTTTAATATAAACTATAGTATTACCAGGGTATTACGGTGTAAAATTAATGTATTGGCACTTTTATTTTTGTTTTAAAGGTGAAAGTTAGCAATGAATTTAAAAAAAATTACCGTAATACCGGTATTAATCACTATGGTTGCCGAGATTTGTTTTTGCTTTCAATCATAACATTGCAGTTGTTAGGAACGTCGAGAATTATCGGTTTTTGTGATCCAAGGTATTGTAAAAGTAGTTCCAATCGAAAGTTTTTTTTTTGCGGGGTCAAGGCAAAGAAATGTTAGTCCTTTACTAATGTTAACTGCGTTATTTTTGTTTTTCTTAAATAAGTAAATACCGGTACGATTTTTTTTTTGTTTAAAAAAAAAACATTGATTTGATAATAATTAATGTTGGCAAATTTCCAAATTTTTCTGAAAGTGATTGAAATATGTTCGCCAATAGCTACGGTTTATTTTTAGTGTTAAGTTGATAAATATTTTTTATATACCAGTAGATAAATTTTATTGTACACATTTTAAGCAAGCTAAACCAAATCTTTTAAAATGTATAAAAAATTATCTTGTAAAATATTTTATAAATTAGTCCATATCTGATTTTTTTTTTAGCGCAACAATGGACAGTCTTTTATTTATCTTTTAACGCTTTAAAGATTATTGATCAAGTTCATGATATAGTCCGCGTTTATTCTAAACAGCTCATTAAGGCGAATGGAAAATACTTCAATTCGTGGATTTAGAAACCTTTAAGATAGCTTACAAAATAATGATGATCACTATCATTTTAAGATACATGTAAATGCATGCTTTTTGACAGTAAAAGGGTTTCCAAAATACCGTATTACAATAATGATTTTATTTTTTATGGGAGGAGGGAAGTCGATGTTAATGAAGATAG
>JAQGAZ010000410.1:0-64210 GCA_034692225.1 Polydesmus complanatus | reverse complement strand
AACTAGAAAATTAATAGAGAAAAATAAGATGGCAAACGGTTATCGATCTTATATCCTGCGCACCACTATAAACGCAAACGAAAGTTTTTTTTTTTTTTTTAAAAAAAAAAACCACTGTGAAGAATAATAATGCTGTTTTTGATAACTTAATACAATATAATTTTAGTTTGAAGAATTTTTTTACTTTTTTCGAAAGAAATATTTTAAAATATTTTAACGTTGTACAGTATTCCATAATTTTGTGTCGTTGTTTTTGTAGATAAATAAGGTAATTCCGAAAATACAATATCTATTGAAGAAGGAAAGTTCTTTGCGATCTGGTTTTCATTCAAATTTTACTAATGCGGTAATTAACACGACATTTTTAATGTGTTTTTATTTTACACATTTAAAAACTAAAAAAAACCCATTTTAATGCGGCAGGCTTTTTTTAATCATTTCAGATGATAATGAATTTCCACACGCACACTACTCTCTTTATGCTTAACCCAAGCGCCATCACAGCTTTGGGATATTTCGAACTCAACAAAACATTATTGGCATCGGTAACAATTTCATTGCTGTTCAAAATTCAATTCAATAATTAAAATGAAGTTTAAATTAGGAGTTAAACTTAAATTATTATTTTTTTTTTACGCCTAGATTGCTGGAACTATTTTAACTTATTCACTCATGCTTTACGGAATCAATTAACAGCCAATCAAACCTTTAAATAAAATTTAAATCGATGTTTATCATTATAATAATATTGGTGACCTTCGTTTGCAAGAAATTCTATCACAGCAATAATTGCGTTCCATGCTTGCAGTAACAAGCTTTCTCGTTATTTTGCTTAACAAAGGATTCGCGTGTCTCCATGGATGCTACCATGGCAGGAACCTTTTCAAGTTTCAACATTAGAATTTCATGGTATAGAAAACCAAAATTTTGTTATCACATTACCGTAGCATGTACAGTACTGCACTGTACTAGTAATATGTAGCCTACATTTATATTGTATAGAAAAAAGGAATAGCAATACATTACGCAGAAGTTAGTTGGATAAGTTGGAGGTTTGATTACACATTAAAGATTTGATATACAGTACCGGTACTATGTTTAATTATTAACGATAATTTAGTCTAAAAGTACTACTGGCATGTTTGTTTTGTTCATAAGATGAAATTTAACCTCGTGTGTTTGTTTACTTCGAATATACTGCATTGCAGTTGAATTTTAGTTTTGAGTTGTTTGTTTTATTACTTTACTAAAACTGTTTTTGAAAGATGTCGGCCTGAGTTGCTGGGCGATAGCTTAGTCATCAACATTCCCTGCATAATTAATTCGTAACTACCACCTCATCGATTAACTTTACGTCAATTCCTTACCTATGCTTTTGTCCTTGGGCACGTTCAATCAACCGTCTAATCAACAGCAGACATCATCCATGCTCGAAACATTCTTATGTGGCTTTATTTGTTGGTTTGTAATAATAATTATAGTGTATAGTTTTTTTTTGTTTGCGAGAAATACCGAGTTGTACTTTTTTAATAGCTGTGTACCGGTACGAGATATCTGACTCGCAGATGCTATAACCGTCATACTTGAGTAAGCTGGCTCGTAAAATGCAAAAAAAAAAGCTGAAAGTTAGTAAAATAGGAGATTTTGATGAGATTGTGTATAATAAAATATTTAAATAAAAAACACTGTTACGAGTAGATATAACTAGGTATGGAGCTGATTTAAAAAACTTAAAAAAAAGAGACATAGTTTTTTTAAAAAAAAAAAGGGAAAGAAAAGCTGAATATCCGAGTTTATAGATTTTGGCAAAAGAGTTGATTTTCGTAACGTGATGTCGCGTGAATACTTATTGCTTATAGTTTTGTACCGGTTTCTTATTTTCTAGTCCTTGATCACCTTAACCTTTAACTTATCTTTAATGTTTTGAAACCGTATTTTCATTTTTTATCTTTTTCTTCATTTTAATTAGCTTAGTTATCTTTAATAGCTTAGTTCCTGTCAAATGTCAGGGCTAACATTTTGTAACAATATGCGTTGCAATTAAAGTGATGTATGGCATATTATGGATGGCCCCTAACGTTGGCAGGCATACTAGTAAAAGTTAAGGTCAAATTGACAAAATGTATGCCGTATAATAGTATGTACATATTATTTTTTGCGTGTAATGATTTATTTTTTACAATATTTAAACTACTATTTCTGTGCGAAAATGAAAGAGGGTGATTGGAGGTATCGCGTACAATCGCATACCAAGGGATAGGGGAGAGAGTAAGTGAACGGCAAATGGATAATCTTGGAGAAATTCATCGGTCAAGGTGATTTTTAATGGGACGAGGAAATGAATTCTAGTTTTACTAACTTAAATGTGTTAATAATTGGAGAACTTACATTTAAATTTTTTTGATTTTATTCTATTTGGAACTAAGAGTTGTTTGCACTGCCGTAACTTTTTTTATTATAAATTTGCTCACTCTTACATGATCAAAACTTAATGCTCAACCCGCATGTTGGGCGTGTGAGAGAGTTTTGTGAGAACGTGGCTGAAATTCAATAGAGATTTAGGTCAGCTGACACGCATTAAAACGTCCCTTATCATCTTACGTAATGCACATGCTTTGAATTTTCTAGCTCAATTTATTTAAATGGCAAATCTATAAGTCCGTAGTTACATCCTTTTAATTACAACAACAATGTTAAAAGACTTTAATATTGACAATTAAGTTAAATTGTTAAAAAGAATTACAATAAATGTACTGTATTGTAATCAATTTAAAAATCGTATGTGCTTGTCTAAATAATTGAATGCTGTTTTATATGGTGTAAAAGATGAGTGAATAAGTGATTATAGTTCCGGCAATCTAAATAATTTAATAGAAATATTATAGTAATTTTGATTAGATTTTCTTATTAGCATGTTAATGTATTTACAGAGACGATAAGCCGCTTTTTGAAGGCAAATAAACCCCAAAGAGACAGATTAGGTTTAGAAATGAGAAGACCGCTGCAATACTCTTGAAATTCCATCTGAGTCTATTATAATTTACAGAGATGTAAAAATGTGGAGAGTTAGTTTGAAGAAAAAAATAAGAGTTTTTTTTTTACTTACCTCAGTAGGTGAATGATATTTAGCGGTGCTAATGTCTCCAAACGAATCGATAGCTTTAATACAACCAAAACTATCAAAAACCTATTAAAAAAAAATTAGTAAATACTGTACAGTAGAATCAAGATTATTGGAGAGCAAAAAATATTTAAAGGACAATTAAAAAAATGTATTTGTAACTTGCCGCTGTGTTGACCCGAGAACCGTAAAAGTTCCTAAAAAACAAGAGCAGAACAAAAAGCGATATCATGCCTGCAGCTGATTGAGCGATGGTTTGTTCGGACACTTTCATAACGCCAATGACAAAGACTAAATTAAAGGTATCCGAACTAACCCAAATTAAATTCAGGAACGCAAACACTTGGTTAGCTTGACGGATTAATACGCAAATTTTTTTATGTTGAAACATAAACGATTTTAGTTCCAAATCTACGTCGTTTAGCTTGCAATTTGTTAGTGGCCACGGCGGAAGTTTGATATTGTTGATAGCCACACACAACATGGAGCACACCCAGATGAACATAAAGTTCATGATAAGAGAGTAAAGAAAAAGATGGCCGGCGAAACATTCTAGAGCCATAGTGAATAATGTATTATCAATTATAGTATTATAAACGACAGGAAACGGCGCAAGTGTTTTGACGGTATGATTCACTGCCGGTTGAAGGTCGTCGTTTTCTTGGTAAATGATCACGTAGTAGAGTTCCAAGAAAAATGCGGATTCCACTGTAATTGACATCCAAATCATAACTGCGACGATAATTCGGAACCACTTTTTGCCGAAGGCGCGAATTTCTTCGCGTTTTTCAGGTACCGATAGATGTTTAAATAACTGGTTAATGAATTCGCTGATACTTCTTTGACCAGAAAGAATGACGAGATATGTGACGTAAGAATTGAGTGTGATGCTGTACATGGCTACCCGAAAGAGTGCAGTCGCGTTTATTCCGATGGCAGGTATAACGTAAATAATCGTGAATTGTGTGCGCTGGAATAGAGCCAGGGTAAAGATTATAAATAAGACGGTTTTAAGGAGAATAAAGATGGGATTTCTGGTTCTCTTGAACTTGTCCATGTCGATTGAGGCCTGGATGTCCACTCCGTTAATGGCGAAAATGAGTTGAAGGGGTTTCCAACAGCGATGCAAATGTTGGTAGATAGAGGCGATTTCATTCATCTTAATATCCTGCTTAGGCTTAGGTTCTCTTGTCATACCAAAGCAATGCATATTTTTGTATAACTACAGTATAAACAAATAATAGACATAAAAATAAACTTTGATTTTTCAGACTTACAATATCAAAAGTTAGTCAAAAGCAAAGTAAATTATAATGTAGAAGGGTTAAGCTTATTGCTCAATCAAATAATGAAGTCGACGTTATCAAATAAAATAAACGGATTACTTGGACCCCTTTTTAAAAATGATTGCATTGGTCAATTGGGCCTTGTGAAATGGGTCTCAGCCAGCAAATAAAGTTCAAAAATCTCTATTATAAAAAAGAGAACGTCAACAACGTCTCCATGTTCTTAATGGGTTATCTCTTGTTTAAATAACCTAATACACTAAACTTTTACCTATAATATGTGCATTATGCTATAAAAGCCTAGTTAAAATTAACCGATTTAGTAAAATACAGTATATACAGTACTCTGTAGATTTGCGGTGGTGCACACGGTAGGGTTACGGTATAAGGGTATTAAAATTATTCACTCATGTGCTAAATCCGCCACTAGGTTAAGCTACGAGCAGGCGAGTCACGAATGTAGTGTTCTCTCGTCGCCTATGAATGACTGATTTCAGGAGACTAAAAAAATGATAGTCTGATGAAGCAAGTTCAGTAATATACACATATACTCTATAGAGAAAACGCTTTAACACCTTAAAATGAAGTGTTTGCTGGGTGTCAACAATGTGGGCAGCCGTGAATTGCAAAGCAAGATCACATCGGCTTTGGATAAGTCCGCCGGTGCTTTGATGGCACCGGCAAAACATGTTTTATGAAGGGAATGCACAAGCTTTTTTTTACGGATGAAAGAAGCTTACTGAAAGGCCAAAATATTAAGTCAAAAAGTTATATTTTTTATTGTTGATTGACATCAATTCTGCATCCCGTTTGCGGAATATTTTTTAATCGCCTTCGTCTAAATTGCATTGCTTGTTAATTCATTGACTTACCAAATTACCGGTAGCATAATATGAGTGCTCTACTGATTGCGCTTTTATTATAACAATGTACAAAATGAATGAAAATCATAGCATACCTGCAAAACAATACACAGAAGTTGTTTGGTTTATCTAATGAACAAATGGTTTGAAGGAATGATGATGTAGCAATTTTTTTTTTCTTTTTTCAACTGAATAATCGATTTTAGTTTTATGCGCGTACTATGACGTAATTCTCGGCGGGTATCAACGCTTATTTTTTTAACGTATTATTAGGCGTTACGCCCGCTAGTTCAATATTATTTATTGATTTTTAAATGGAGAATGGCGATTCCAACAGTTTCTATATGCCTTATGCAACGAAATGGGGAAGGGAGCAAAATGCTTTTACATTACTCCCTTTTCACTTCTATACAGTATATTAAAAACGACAAATAATAAAATTTTAAAGTATTCTTATTAAAATGTATTAAGAAAATTGGTATGTATTTACTATTATTATAAAAAGGGAATTGCATAATTCAAGAGACTTTGCTCAACTTCAAAGATTTCCCTAACCATTACCCTGCCAATGCAAGTCAAATTTAATCTACTACAGTACGGTGCATGAATACAGTATTCCTGTAAATCATTGGGATTTTGGTAACAAATACGTTATTACAATACTGTACAACGATAAAACATTAAATTAATAAATAGTATAGTGACCCACGCGAGCCATTCAAACAAAACAATTAAATACCGTAACATTTAAAAATTAAAAAAAAAAATAATAATAATTAAATATTTCACAGAAAAGAAATCCACAGATAAGATTCAAGTGGGTCGCGTGGTGTACATGGTACCGCTAAATGTTGCAGTATAATAATTACGAGAGTTTTTCTCAAGTTTGCAAATCCCCTAAACGTCGTAACTTGTAAGAGAGATTTATCAACTACAGGGAATGTATACAGTACCGGTAGTCGCTAAACGCTATGCGCAGTGTACTCATTGCTTTATGCTGTTTTGACATGTTTAAAGTTTACTGTTATTAATGGTTTTTATTAAAGTTGACATATATTTTAAAAATTAGCTTAATTATGTTTACTTTCGATTAAGGTAGAAGTTATTCAGTTTATTTTAATATTTTAAATGGAATGTAAATTTAGTTTTAAAATTGCAATAGTAGGCTACATGTACTATATGCCCATTTGCATTACTTTTAATATGATAAAAAAAACTATTTTCAAAAGAGAAATTTTCAAAGTGCATGTAATTTGAATTTATTTTCTCGAAATATTATTTGCTGTTATTTAAGATCAAAATTGTAAACTAAAAAATGGTATGTGGTCAACCGTAATAATTTCAAGCGTTTTTAATTAAATTTTACACCTATTTATTTTATAATTTAAAATTCTTAAGAAAAATGTACAAAGCTTTTCTGCAGAAAAGCCGATGACGTCATCTTTTTAATAATTTATGGCGACATATTCCTACAAGGGGAAAAAAATTCTCTATTGTTGCTCATGTAAATTAGTAAACAGCTGTACTGAGATTTGGAAAAAAAGAAGAGGGAAAGAGATTACAATAACCCTTGGGATAAATTTCATTTAAGTGATAGCGAATACGCAAAACATAAAAAAAAGTTTAAATGCCGAACACTTGCAATACAATTACTGTATATTGTTAAGCTTTAAAGCGTTTGCTGGTTAAAATCCCATTCAAAAATTATTCTACATTTGTATTTATTTTTCGTTTGCAACCATTTTTAATTGTGTATTTTGTGAGTAAATCTTTAGTGTGATTAATTGTTAAACCACCGTAGGAAATTAGTAATAATTGTAAAAACAAAAATTATTTTGTTAAAGCGAGAAACTTCTTACCGTATCAGGTATTTAATTGAAAGGGTCACAACGGTGCAAGAAAGCGCCAACCTATAATAAAGTCTTTATATAAGGTGTAAACTAGACTTAAAATTGAAAAATAGTAAGTTGCTTCGCAAACTCGGCCGTTCTTTATGATACAACTTACTACATGTATTTTCTACCCAAAGGGCCATAGGCAGTGAAAATATTTAGAGGGGGTAGGCTCGCTTTTGAATTGCGCCTCGGGCCTCTCAAGTGCTTAATCCGCCACTAAATGTGATGTGAACTGTGCGCAGTGTTACGTAGAAAAATAAATTTTCCATGGAAATGTAGTCTACTTCTTTTGTGGGAACTTATTTTGCATAAGTAGGCTAACTTTCTAACGTGTAAACATGAGTTTGAATTTAAAAAAAAGTTCTGTCTGGCGTTTTCTAACACTGTTAATTATTGATTTTAAAAGTGGTTAATGATGTGCCCCAGTTTTTTTTTTTATTATTATTCAAAAAATGGGCTACATTTGAAATTTTTCTCAAAAACATTTTGCTCTTCGCAAGCTCAGTTCTTGTTTATTACATAACTTACTTCTTATAAGGGGGCGGGGCGCGAAAATTATTTTTGTACTCTCGTACTGCTCGATTTTTGCGGAAGTTTTGTGCAATAAAATTTGGTACTGTAGGCCTATTCTGAATTCACACGAATCAATGTAAAATTATTATATTACTGTATATAAAATATTGGTGCTAATGAGAATAAAAGAAACTTAAACTTACTAGCACAATAGCTCCAAACTTAGTTTTGTGTTTGTATACACAGTAGCCAACAGAATTTTTCGGTGCACTCTGCTGACTTTTCTGTTTCAACTTAAAATATTTTTTATATCGCCATTTGAAGGAAAAAGTAGTCTGAGAATAACGGATAGCTATACATATAGGCCTACATTTTGCCTAAAACGGAATTTTTATTCGTGTAAATTGAAAAATTAATATTAAAAATTATTTCAAATTATTTCACGTAAGCTATATCGATCTAGCGAGAAAAAAAAAAAACTTTGGCAAATTGAGTTATGTGCTATACAAAAAAAAAACACCTCTAATGAGTGGATTAACTTGCATGTAAGTACCGTACAGTACTTTACCTGTTCTAAAATTAATACAATAACAATTTTTTAATTGGTTTATTTACGATCTTATGACCATTACCAGTATAATAAATGTAAAATTTTAATAAAAAAATTTAATTACTGTACATAGAAACCAAAACAAACTTATTTTATGCTTTATACTGACAACTAAAAAAAATTAGTTTGCGAAGCATAAACAATAACAAGTACCGATCAAAATATGCGTGTTATTTTAGTGACTCGCAATAAAAAAAATATATTAACGTTTTGTATTACGGTGTTCCACATGACGGTTTGGTTACCATAGTTACCAAGCGAGAGAAAGAGAGAGCATCACTAGCGCTCTCATTCGATGCTTAAGAATACAAACCTAAATCTATATGTTTTTGGGAAGGAAGAAAAATCGAACATAAAAGATACACGGCACACACACTTAAATGGGCCTCTGAAGAAGTTTTCATTCTTCTTAATAGCAGTGAGGGGCGGCCCTCTGGTGTGAAATCAGCCGACGGGAAAGGCTTTTTCATTCAATTAGCAATCCCCTAAAACTTTATAATACGATAGATAATGTTATGAACCCCCTTCTTCAACATGGTTCGTTCCGTATCGATCGGCGATGTGTTGCGGTCTCATCCCGAGTGATGAGAGGAGGAAGATGGATGGATGGAACGACGAAAATGGATGCCTAGAATAGATGATGGTGTGTGTGGGTGGTGGTACGAGACTTATCCCACCCAACATACTCACGTTATCAATTGTTATGGAATACATTTACAGTTGAATGAACGTGTGTGTTTTGTTTTGGGTGAAAGAGAAAACTCCTATTATTGTTTTTAAGTTATGTATTTATTTTTGCGAAAGAACACATGCAGGGTTTGCGCGTACATTTCCTTTTTCGAAATGGTTTAAAGGTGGTGTAAATGGCGATTGTGTTGATAGCCAGACTAGACTCAGTCATATCGTTGTTTTCAGTGGGATTTTTCTTGGATGGATAAAACAAGTTGAATTGAGAATCTTTCCCACGTGGTTTACTTTTTTGGTTTCCGCTTTAGATTAGAATTTGAACCGGACATTCTTTAGACGATAAAAAGTTTGTGTTTCTTTAATTTAATGAGAAATATTATTTTCTATTGGCGCTTTGCTGCAATTTTTAATCTTTGAACTGCTTTTTTCCAAATACCGTAGCACGTGCAAGTTGATTATGTGGATCACGGAGCGCTAGTTATCTTGGATAATTTTGATTTGGTTACAGTGGATTAGCTTGAGTCATTTGTTCACTGCTTATCGTTCAGTTAATTTCACGCTTGTATCATTAAATACAATTTGCTTTTTTAAAAGTTGAAAATATGTACAGTACAGTGTATTACAAAAGTAATGCAAAAGTGGATTTTATTCGATTTAATTATTGTTTGCCCGCTTTTGAGGGTCTATTACTTTACCTTAATTATTTTTCCTTTATTTATTTACAGTCTATTTGCTTAGATAAAGTTACTTTACCGATACATAGCACTAGATTTAAAATTTCGATTTGAAAGATTCCAAACATTTTACAATACAGTATTTATGATACTAGCGTACATTACTGTACAGAGTTTCTGATTGCAACTACAGTAAAGGCTAGACCTCCCTTCTTCCCCCGATATCCGCTTTGCTTTCGTGAAGTTCAGTTGAAAGCCGCAGTGTGACGCCCCCTTTCATTGTTCGAAAAGGGGTGTTTGACGATTTTTTTTTTTTTTCCAAAAAATGGCTAAAAAGAATTTGTAAAGAAATTTAAGATAAGTTGTTTGTTTTCTGTCGATGCAAAGTCTTCCCAAGGGCCATAGGGATATTTAGTACAATAGATCGAGGTGTGCTTTAGAGGTTGGTGATTTTTAAGTATTCTACATGCATTGTCTGCTTGTACCAATAACTTCAGTCTTAAAACATGGGCGGAACTTTACTCACAAGAAAACAAAATTTTTCATTGAATACATACCTACTGTCTACATGTATTTAGACATTTGTCACAGCACAAGTTTCCTATTTATAGATTTAAATTAATTTAATCCATATATACATGTATAATGTATCGAATTCTACAGGTTTTTTAGATCGAATTTATTGATTTAGTCTTTATTTTCAAATTTTTTGGTGACAATACTTACAAAAAGAAATTCAAATTCCTCAAATGAAATTTAGTCAGTTCATTTTTCAGAATAAGAATAATTTTAAAAAAAAATGTGTGCGCATGCCCAGTCTTATAATTTTTAAAATGGCTTAAGCATTTTTAAGCTTTGGGGCAAAGTAAACAAGACTATTAGATATTAAGATGTCTTTTAAGATTTTTTTTTAGCCGCAACTTAAGAGATTTATTCACATAATTTTTATTATTGAGATTACGAGATAGAAAATGTTTAAAATTGACGGTAATGGAATATAAGGTTTGGTAACTAAGAAAATGTTATCTGAGCTGTATAAATACTGCTCTCTAGTTTGCCGCAAATTGAATACCTGAAATATTTCTACTGAATATTATTATCGTTTTCCGTATCAATAGACAATCAAAACAAAAATACACTGTACACAAACACATGCGATGACGCACTTGCATTTGTTACAGAACGTATGATTTCTATTTTTCTTGCGTCATCTGTCGAGTGTTTCAACATAATTTTAAACAGATAAGGCTGATGGTGCAATAATACCGGTAGTTGTGAAGCGCCTATTTGGGGAGTTTGGGAAACTGTTTACATTACAGTATGTGTAAATATCGGCTGCGCTTAAATATGTTTCGAGCAGAGTGGCGCAGCGGAAGCGTGCTGGGCCCATAACCCAGAGGTCCGTGGATCGAAACCACGCTCTGCTAACTTTTTTTTAATTTTCGATGCTACCAATACCCATAATTATTTAGAGGCAGCAAGAACTGTACAGACAGTGTTATAATATTTTTAGTTTAAACAACTTTTTTTTTTTTTTAATTTAAGGTATTTTGTTATTTTTTGTATTTTATTGTTAATTAGAATCTAATAATTATAAAACAGAGTTTCCCCATCATTTTATAAACATAATCTTTCGAGTAAACAATAATAGAGCTGCGCTGAAATATGTAACGAGCAGAGTGGCGCAGCGGAAGCGTGCTGGGCCCATAACACAGAGGTCCGTGGATCGAAACCACGCTCTGCTAATTTTTTTTAATTTTTAAGGCTACCAATATCCATAATTATTTAGATGCAGCAAGAACTGTACAGACAGTGTTATAATATTTTTAGTTTAAACAACTCTTTTTTTTTTTTTTTTTTAATTGGATTTTTTTTTTTGTAATGGAGTAATTTTTTTAATTGACAGACTACGTTGTTTTGCTACATGTAATACCATTTTCTTTTTTTAAATTTACGGTATTTTGTTACTTTTTGTATTTTCTTGTTAATTAGTATCTAATACATGTAGTTATAAAATAGAGGTACTACAGTAAATAGTGCACAATTTCGCCAATAAGTTTTTTTTATCACATTAAAATTTTACTTTTAATATCACAATAAATAATATACAGTAGGCCTACACCTACTAAAATTATACTCAAGTAATTATAGTTATTATACGGGCATTTTATTTTTTTAATTATTATTAGCGCCGGTATTTAAAAAAAAAAAAGTAATTTTCATTACATGTATAATTATAAATTAATTCCTTGTACAGTAAATGATTTTTCATCAATTTTGATGTCACCCCAAAACTCTAAAAAAATAAGATTTAGTACCTATGTACATGTAACTGGTAAACTAAATACCAATCTTTAATTAAAGGTAAGCTGTAAGTGATGGTGAATAGTTTGAAGTGGGTGGAGGGGAGGAAGGAGGGAAGTCCATAAATAAAAGCGATCGTATATTTGAATGACCTCAAGTGCACCTACACACACGTGCTACCTTCGTTTAATTAAGCTGCTTCAGCTATTCTATTGAGAAAAGGTAAAAAGGATTTTTTTTTATAAGGTCACGTCCTAATAAAACGATGGAGAGAGAAAGACATGACACGGTGTTTAAGTTGTCAAGATAAGCGTATTACAAATCACGTGCTAGATAAGTGGGTTGTTTGTTCCAACAAGTACTCCGTATATTATTTGAAGGAGCGGGGGGGGGGGGGGAGAAAGGGGGGGGGTAGGGGAGGGAATTGAGGGTGCACACGTCAACTATTTTCACAGATTTGTCATGTCCAGAAAAGACTTGATTAGAAAGTTATAATTCTGATGAAATTGGATAATGTGAAGGCCGAGTTTGTAGGATTTGAGGTACGCGGGTTGATTTTTTGATATCCCATTTACGCGGATAATACTTTTATTCATACACGAATAATAGCCTACTGTACTTTAATTTACCTGAGTAATATTTTTAGTTGTGCGCATAAAACTTTCTTTTACCAAGATAATAGTTTAATTTAACCAGACAAAAGTTTCATCTCCGCTATTCGCCCACTTCTTCCCCCCTTTAAAATACATAATAAAAGTGTTTCTAAACTTGGAACGCAGAATTAAAATTACTGCACAAAGTATCGGAACTTCATCAAATTTCGAGAAATTTCATAATGCTGTAGCCAAAGTTTGGAACATAACTGTGATTTTCATTACGTTTTGATGCCCTATATGGGTAGAGTCCGGATTTTGTGAAAGGAAGGGACGGGTACATTATTAATGCTCGTTATCTTTTTTTAAAAAAAATACGTTTAAGCCTATACTGTATGTCTTAAAATGAGCTGATTGAAAATTAAGACATTTGAATGTCTATGATTAGGCCTACATTAAAACTGCCATTAATTTTGATGACATTATTTCGAAGACGTATTTTGTGCGGAAGGTCTATGTTTTTTGTTTGATAGTTTTAAAATGTGCGCTGTCTTGTGATAATTTTCTGATTAGGTAATGTGATGCTAACAACTTCAGTAGCCTACTGTACGATGTTCTCGTTTTAAAATTATCTGCGACGATGAACATTTACGATAATTAGAATAATAATTATTGGAACCTGTAATTAATAATGTCAACATGAATACGCTAAAAGTGGATAGCATTGAAGTTGCCTATTTACACGCATTTTATGCGAATTTTCATTAATTATAGCAAATAGCCTTCGATGAGCAAATTGTTCATTCTTGAAATTCTTATGAGGCTTTTATTATGGAAATGTTTTTAATGTAAATATTCTTGCATGATTCTAGATTCGCCATACCGAGGAGTATTTTCCAGGAATATTTTACAATGGGTATTACGAAAGATTCACAGAATTTAAGGTATGTTATTAGACAGTTTTCTCGACCTTAACGTATTTGCTGAACATCATAAGATAGTTTTTTAACCTTATCGTATCTACTAAACGCAATTAGAGGGTTTTATCAACTTTATCTTATCCATTGGTATTCGATGTTTCGATACTTTGAAGTTTATTATTTTGTTGCTAAAGCTATGATTATATAAAAGACTTTTATAACTTAATCGTAGTCTTTTATAGAGATTTTGCGGTTTAGCTTTTTGCCTCGTTTTTGTGCTCAAGTCTAATGCTTATGGCAATGGCATTATTAGACTTATGCATAAGAACGAGTCAAAAAGCTAAACCACAAAATCTCAAATATTAAAAATGTAATTAATTTGTGGTTATTGGAGAGTTTGAGGTTAAGTTTTTTTTCTCTGGTTTTCTTATGCTTATGACGTCGTTAGAATTATATGATAAGATAATAGACTACACTTCATGAAAAAAATCGTGTTATTATTTTTTAATAAAAAGTTATGATGTCATTACAGCTTTAGGAATAATTAATTTCCTTTTTTACCTGTTTATAATAAACATAAAAAAATCAATTTTTACGTGCATAAGAACGGAAAAAAAGCTTAATCGCAAACTCACTGTAGTTATATAGTAAACAAAGTTTTCTTAATTGTTTTTATAATTATGCATGCGTCACTAGACTACGTGACCAATAAAGTACTGTATACCGTATTTTAATTACGGTAAAGTGAGTTAAAGTCTTATTATTAATAGCATTTTTATTCAAGTGAATGCTGAAGGTAGAGAGTGCGTTTATGCGGTTCTTTCCGGTGAAAATGTCATTGGAAATGTAGGTCGAGTCACACACACAGGGGTTGGGAGGGTGGGGTGAGGGTGCAGTAGGATGACAGTCATTCCTTTATTGCGTTTCAAATTCCGATATAATCACAATTCACTTTGTCACGTTTTTATCAGCTGCTCCACATTGAGCTCCCTCGTGTAATTCGCATCGATCGTGTGTTGCCGAATTACCCCGCGTGTTGTTAGCTCTTTACCCCCCTGTAAGAGGAGGAGAAGGACGGGGATTAATGGGGGGGAAACCCTTCGTTACGCCTTTTCCAACGCCTCGCTGCTCAAAAACATCATAATTATTTTTAAATTATGCAAATTATACCCGAAATTCGTTTTACAGCGTAAACATTTTTATGAAATAAAAGAGCACCGGCTCAATGGTTGTTTTTTAAATGAAAAAAGTACGATACAGTAGGCTACCAGTATAATCATGGCTTCAAAAAATATCTTGAAAATGTTTTTATTTATGGAATTTTGAAATTGAATTACAATAGTATGAAGTTTAAAATACACTGGACAGTACACCTAAATTATTTGTAAAAAAATGTTGCGTATAATTTTTTTTTTTTTCAAATTTCCCCAAATATTCGTTATTAATAATTATTATTATACAGTAGTTAAAATTGCTGGAAATTTTTTTTTTCTTGCAATATATTAATTTTTATTATTTAATTTATTTATTATCGATTGAGAAAAAACCAGCCTTATTTCATACAGCTTGTTTTATTTACTTTTATCTTTTTATTCTTTTATAAAATTATTGGAACGTTGCAAACTTCAAATTTAATACTGGTACTACAGTATGAATAAAATTGATTACAAAGAACCGCGTGGTTTAATCTCCATCAATTGTTTTTATTTATTTTTTTTTAAATAAAATTAATAACAGTGCAGTAATGTAGTCTAGTTAACTTGGAGCAGTTGTTTATTTATTTATTTTTTCGTTTTTGTAAACCGCGCGCGTTTTACGCTCTTGTGAAAGCGCTATAAATTTGTAATTTTTTTGACGAAGCCTAACATTTAATTATTCTTACTATAATTATATTAACTTAACATTATTAGCTTGACATCGACAGTGGTGAGTTAGCGGTTCAACTTTTTTGCTCATTCTTAAGCCTTAAAAATGAAAAAGCTGTAATGACTTCAAAACTTCAAAAGTAAGAATTTTTATTAAAAACCCAATTTTTTTTCATAAAATGTTTATCTTACATAATTAAATTCTAATGGCGTCATGAACATAAGAAACCCAGGCAAAAAAGCTAAACCGCGAAATCTCTAATCTGGGGTTCAATCGTTCTTTGAATGCAAAATTCACTTCAGTTTTGTCCCAAGTTCCCCTTCACCCTTCTACTGCCCTGTTACTATGGTTTCTGAGAGCTGTGGTGTTTGTTTCGCTTAATCATATTTTTTTTATTCTAACCGTTTTCAAATTTGTCCCAAGTGTAGAAAGTTAAATACTCGTAGAGAGTATAAATAGCGTCGTGATGGTCATACATTACACAAAATTACGTGTACTCTGTAGTGATCAGAGGGTTCCATAGTTTAGGATAATTTCTATCCCTACCCATAACCATGCTTTATGTTGTTCTGCTACCTGAGGACCGAAGTAGACTCAGGCAGTTTATAAATGATAATTAAAAAGTGGCTAACAAATTCGCCCAAAGAGTCAGGGAAAGTAAAAACTGATTAGGTTAACCCGATTTAGGATAGATCAAGAAGACTAACCTAAATAAGCTGAGGTTCTTTTGCTCTGAACTATTGGCGTATTATTCTGGTTCAACTGTAAATAGCGAACCAATAAGGACCTGGCCATTAATAAAAAGGAAAACAAAGTTATTTTTACTACTTCTGGTTGTCGAACACATGTAAGTTTGACATTCCGGCCATTCCGCATTCCCCGGATTAGGTTGGCAAGGATGAGGCAGCAAAAACACAAAATCTAAACTCGAGGGTAAAAATTTTCAGGAATAGCCAATAACCTTATAAAAGTTTTATATTGGGTTTCTAAAACCAAAGGAGATTACAAAGCAAATTACTGCCAGATTTGTACCATTTCGCTATTGTTCCACTATTCAATTATTACCCCAACCCGCTTTGAATCATTAGATTTTGTTTACTGAATCACTTTGATTACCAGATTTCGCTATTTTTTTTTTATTGTTTTTAGAACTATTATTTAGTCAGAATTTTTTTGTTAAAATCATAATATGAGTTTTAAAAGACTTTTATAAACAAAAACCGCGAGTTTTTAATGTATTTTATATTCCCTCACAGTAATATTTGTTATATTTTATAATAAATTTATTGAGTGGAGGCTGTGGAGCAAGGTAGCTTTTATATGTAGTGTTTACATCGTTTCCTGTGGAAAATTGATTTTGCATCATTTCGATTTGCGTCACATATTTAAGGAACGTGAGGCCTGGATGTATGGCTTAGTAAAATATTATTAGTATCATTGCATCCGCTAAAGGGAGTGTGTACATTTAATAAATAAATTGTTGGCACTTGGGAAGGAACTCCTTGTGGACACAGAATTTAAACCACTCGCACTATGTTTCTATTCAACCTTCTGAAAATTAGGGATCACATTTTAGTTTTTTGGATCTTTGTTTTTAGAAATGACTGAAATAGAACTGTAGTAAAAGATAATGTAATTAATTTTAAGGTGTGACATACAGCATGCTCGTAGTAAGAATACCTGATCAACAGTTGTTAAAAGTGTTAAAACAATGCGAACTTGCACATCATAATTGTACAAGAAATATACACAGTAAACTAGAGGGTTTTAAAATGAAAGTACTGGAACTTTTAGAACCGTAAAGTACATAAATTATGCATTCAAAATGTCGAATAAATATAGAAGGCGCATGCTTTGGAATCGATTATTTACTGGTCAAATTGCGATAAAGTTACAAAAGTGTCAGGAATGCGGGGCAAATTGTTTTCATTTTAAATTATACCGGTAATTATATTTCAGCAATTTCTGCGTTGAGCGAAATATTTACTAATATAATAGCCTATATAATGTAAGTGGGTGGTTCTAAGCGTTTCATAAAATGAGTAAGAATACTGTAATATTACTATTGCATTTTGGACTTTCGTATTATGGACGATTGCGATTGTTTTTAAGCATGTAGGTATTTATCAATGGTTGCATTCTGATAAACCTAAGCTATCTTTGATTTACATCTTATTATTTATAATAAAATTATTGTTAAAGTTTTTTTTAAAAAAATGTAAACGTGATATGTTTTCAAGACGGTAGGCCTAATCACATTTAGGAAAAAAAATTCTAAATAACTGTACAATAATAATAAAAAAAATTAAAAAGCGAAACTACTGTAGCCTACATAAACAATGTGGTGTTAGTTAAGTATGAGTAGTAAAATACCGCAATGATCTTTTTAACAGATTAAATTACATGAGTGGCGCTCACTCGTACCAGTTATACTAGTACCGGTACTATAATATTTCATTGTCACCGGATTTCTAGATCCTGATATTGATTTAAAAAGACTTAATCTTGATTTATAGTTTTGGGTTCCAATAAAAAATAGATTTTATTAACCGAGATTAAATTCATTCAAACAAGATGCAAGAAGCTATTATTTAGAGCACGATACAGTAATTAAAAAAATTACCGTTGTAGTGATAGTTCATTGATTGTTGAAAATGATGACGCAATAGCATAATTAATACTATTGAAAAATAACACAAATTGTGTTCCGAATACAGTATTAAATGTATGAGGCTTTTTTTATAGTTTAAGATTTATTTATATTAAATTCTTATTCTCGTAAATAAAATAAAAAATAATTGTAAAAAAATGGTTATCCAAAACTACGTTAATATAATACTGTACAAAACTTTCGGAAATAGGGGTAAAGATTGTGAAACATTGTTTTAGAATAATTTTTTACTTAATTTTAATAGAAAATATAAAAATGTAGTATCAAGTTTCAATAAATCTTATTTAATCCGCAATATCTGAAATTGTCTGAAATTTTGTGGCAATTAAAAAAAAACTGTTCTAAGTACCGTTTCATTGCATTAATATTATTGTTAATTTAGTTTTTAAAGTGCCAAATTCTGTTAGAAAAAAGCGTAAAAAATTGGCGTTTTATTTGGTTATAAACTGCGATTGTGTTTACGCCTATTGTTAACATAGAAGAAAAAAAAAAACTTTCGATACAACTTTTGTGCTGCATTTTTTTTTTATATTGTACTGTACTGCTGAACCTAGTTTATTGTGTTCACTCATTTGTCGATGCTCTTTTTTTTTTTTTTTTTTTTTGACGCTGATAATTTACCCGAGCGTTGACCTCTCTTCCACTCTCTTTCATCGCTCTTTTTTTTCTATTCTTTATTCTTTCCACCCACTCACGTGTTAGAAATCCAAGGCGTATAATACAGTAGAATGGAATAAAATCCCACCATCTCGCGCATCTATAACATTATTTTATACACACATCATTTCGAGTTATTTTTAAAGGTTTTCACTCGTTCTTTCATCATTTATGTCTGCTTTTCTCTTATTCATTTCAGCTTTTTTTTATGTAAGTTTTTATTGCACGTAACTCAGTCATAACGTTATATTATACAGTAGAAGAGCGTCCGGGCATTCACATCAATTAATTATAGGACATCATTAAGTTTTATTAATTCCTTTGATGGAGAGTAAAAGCGGAGGTGATGTACCAGTGAAGGTTTTTGAACACTTGGTAGGTGCACTAACCCTTTTCATTAATTTCTATCCACTAAATGCAGTAGCAAATATTTTTTCATTTTTACGTTTATTTCAACGTCATTGCAGTTTTCTTATTTTTAATGTTTAGTATTCATTAAAGTTAAAAAGTTATAAGAGAGATTTTTTATGCGACTTTCGTTCAAGGCTAAAGGAAAGTTTTCTAATCTTTGTATTTGCCGTTAATCACTTTAACAGAGTTTTTGTATCTTTACCGTAACAATTAAACGCTAATTGAGTTTAAGGAGCTTTATCATATCTGTTGGATGTTATAAGACAGCTTTCACAACTTCGCCATTCTCTACTGTACTTTACCATTACAATTTTCATTAAATTTTTTTATTTAAATGTTTCGAAAATCAAACATTAGTTAAAAATTGTCATGATTTGTGTATAGTTATGATCGAAAACTAATTGAAAGTGTCATTATTTAATGATTTCAATTGCAAACGTTTACCAAATTTTGGTTATTTTTTTAAAGTTGCTTGTCAAATTTACATAGGTAGTCTATTCATACAGTGTGTTTATTTTTTATTATTATTTTTTGTTATTTTTGAATTATACCTTTTACTTTGCTGCAATTTACTGCACGACTATTACCGGTAGTATAGTATTAAAATTGCTAGTGATTCGTAGGAGTATACCTGCAATAATAAAAAGGGCAGCAGTAGATGGGACAGCTTATCTTTCTTCTTTCAGGTTCTCAGCACAAAAAAGCATTTTCATTCGATATAAAAATACCCTCAAACCTCGTGTTTAACTTTGTTTTGAAAGCCCCATTTGCACGAATTCTGGATACTGACAACATGTTTTAATTGGCGCGGAAAATGAAGGCTTTGTGTAGCCTATACAGTGAAACCTCTCAGCAAGACCACTTTCCACGGAAAATCTGTCCGGTTTCCCGATTGCAAATTGTACAATCATGTCCTGTACCGGTAGTGTGCATGCACTTCTAAATCGTCCCTCCGATTTTTCATGTGCCATGATTGTCCCTGTCCTATTGAATAGAAAAAATAGTATTACCCGGTATCAAAAATGTCTAGCCATAAAATTAAAATATTAATAGCGTAAAAACAAAAAAGTTTTATTTGAAGAGCGCTCCCATTCGAAGACTACGTTTAGTCCGCCCCAGCGGTGGTCTCGAAACAGGGGTTCCATTGTGCATGTAGCTTATCGCATTTTTTAAGCTTTTTATTGCGCGACATTGGAAACACGCTGTAAACAAACGCTGCTATTCAATTTTTATTGATCGCAAATTGTTTTAGTTGAACTACCGGTATTAGAGCTTTCGCGCAGCTTTAGAGCTCAAAATGTTGTAGCGCCCATTAAGATGCTATTGTAACATTGTTGGAGAGAACTCTTTCATTCGTCTGTAAACATTTTATCGGTAAAATGACTTCACTCAGTTTTACCTTTCCCTCTATATAATATAAAATACAGTACTACGAGTATATACAAATAGAAGCTGTCAACATGATGAATTGATATATCTTCCGCAAGCAAAAATAATATAGGTAGCATACGGTATTTAAACCGTAGTTAAACGCCGGTGGATAGAAAAAGTGTTCTGGTTTTAATATTTACGTGTGGGTTTACAGTGGGTAAGCCACGAGAAACTCTAATAAGAAAGTTCATTGAATCGATATGTTACTAATTATAACAAACAAATTAAAATAGTTTTTTTTTACTCTTTAATTATTAATTTTTCGAAAAAAAATAAATTTAAGTGGTAACGAGACATATTATTTATTTTATTTCTGAGGTTGAGCTTGGAGTTTGACATTTTATGTAGGCCTACCGGGAGTTTGCTTTGTTAAATTCACGAATTGTGGAGAAAAATAAAATAGCAAAACAACGCATTTTAGAGTTTTATTTACAAAAATTTCTATTAATTTTCAGTCAGGAAATTTGTAGACTTTAGGTGCCGGTAATGAAAAAAATAGTTTAACTAATATTTTCATGTCCCACTAAGAGGTTATACCGGTATTTAAAGTTTTGAATGTAGGCCTATAATCCCAGGAACAGCGCTACCACAGTGGTGAACTAGGCGATCTCATCTTCAGAGAGACGCAAGCGGCACCACTTTCGTACATTGTATTTAGAATTATATCAGGACCTCTTCTAGGGGAGGGGGGGCAAACCGGGCATTTGTCCGGGGCGCCAAAATTAAGAAAAATTGTTTAAAAAAATCTTATTATTTTGCCCACGAAAGTGGTTAAATTTGCCTTTTTCCCCAAAAAGTTTCGCGTCTCGCAAGCTCGGCGCTTCAAATTCTTTACAGTTTTCTGTATTTTGGGGCGGCAATTTGTCTTTTTGTCCGGGGCGCCATAACCGTTAGAGGAAGCCCTGATTAGATGCTTATTATTCAAACGAAAAATGGTGTACATTTGTTAAACTTTCCAAAATAAACTTACTTTATCTATCTTAAAATATTTCCCTTACCATAACTTTTTAGAGCATTCAGCATTCCGGTGTTTTAGAATCCTCTGCCGCTTCTACTAGTTGTTTTTCTTGTTTTTGAAAGGGGTGAGGGTGCAGTAGTTCGGCGCCGGCCCTGATAATAAGCCTATTATTGTTTTATACCAGCTATTTACGTCATGGAAATTGTTATAAATGTGAATTTAAAAAGAAACGTTTTGTTGTTCTTAGCAAAGTTTGTTTAATTTAAATAATTATTATACCGTGCATTGCTTTGTCCATTAATTGGCTTAATTTTTATTTTCCAAAATATTTTTTTAAGTTAACGTCATTTAAATGAATCTACCGGTATATAAAATTCGTTAATTACAGATATCTTAATTTATAGAACTTCGAAAACTACTTTATGTTTTACAAACTTTTCTTGATGCTCAAATAAATAAACTGTAAAGTTAACTTAACGGTATATAAAGTTAGCTCAGTACCATTATACTGCATAATATTTTTTATGATTATTTTTTACCTGAAATCAAATTAATAGCAGATTATACTGGCAGCATACAAAGTAACTTAACACTTGTTGTTTTGTTTAACGAGATTTGTTATTGTTATAAAGGAAATGGCGTGGAACTAAATAATTAGTTTCACCTAGAAAAAGTCTATTAAATTTAAAACTTTTAACATAAAACTAGGTACATGTAGGCTTATGCTAATCAACTTTCCCATTCGATAATAAGGGCGGATGATATGAACAAAATATGCAACACAAACTCTTGTCTTCGAAGGCTTTTTTGTTTTAAATGATTTATTTTTTGTGAAGAGAGAGAAATCAGTATAGGTCACATTTAAAGTTAAAAAATCAATAAACTAGATCTCTGTGTGTGTGTGGGGGGGGGGGGGGTATTTAATATGGGAAGGGAAGGCTTACATTTAGCGCGCATTTCACACAGCAGTAAAAAATATGCTAATAAAGCTATTAAAACGTAATTTCGTTGAATCCTCGATTTATGTAAAGATTTTTCATTCCTGAAAATTGTATGGTACACTATGCTGCTTTGGGACGCTCAGAAAGATTTTTCCATGTTTAACAATGAAAGTCGTCAATAAAAGAAAAAAATTACTATTTTTATATACAATACTATACGATACCATTGTTCATGTGGATGACGAATGCGCAAAAGTAATTTTTAAGATCAATATATATTTTCGAGAATTGCAATTAAAAATATTATTGATTGATTTTCAAGACTTTTAAATACTACGGTATACAGGTAGCAATAGTTGAAGATAAAACTCGAAATATGTTTATGAGTAAGTCTACAATTTTACGCTAACGTATATCGTTTAGCGTAATTGTTTTGCTAAATTCAATAAATACCGGTATTATAGTTTTCAAACCTAAAGTGCATTTTTTTTATTTCATAGGATACTCATTTAAATTTGATAATTTTTATTAAAATATTTATCGATAATTTTCATTAAAATATTTATTGGTAATTTTCTTTAAACTATTTTATTATCGGTATTATTATTTTTTTTATTATAATTACTGTAGTTGTGTATGACGATTAAAAGAGAAGGAAAGCCCAATGTTTGAGGCCATTAATTTAGACTCGCAGACACTATATTTCCGTTTCATGTTTATCGATTATTAGGTTAGATCTCTCTAGGGTTTCGTATCCTATTACTTTTGCGCTATTTTTGTGATGTAGGCTATAGTGTAGTGACTTTCAAATGCATAGCCAATACTTTGCAAAAATAACATAGTACATGTACATGTATGGGAACGGACCGTTGAAACGCCATGTGTCGGTCCCCTGTTGCTCTTTCCCTCTTCCATTAACACCATTTTCCATAGTGAATAGGCTTAAATAGCACTCAAATTACTGTATTTTAAAACTAAGAAACCTTGTTGATAGATCACATTATTAAAAATGATAAGAAGAAAAAAAATGAATTATCAAACGATATGTTTATTGTAGTCATTATTTTCTTCTTTCATTTTTTTATCAATTTGTTTATAGCGCAGATTAAAGTGGAAATGAACCACCACCACCACCCATCATTGTCTCAAACGCTTATATTATTTTCTTTTTCTTTTTATAAGTATCATTTTTTTTTTTCACCGGCAAGATGTTTATATAGTAATAATGGTGTGGTATAAAAAATGCATGTTTGCATTGTGCATGGGAGAATGATCGTCTTATTCTTCGGCAGCAATTTGCACACATGACGAAGATAAGAACGAAGGAAAGAGAGAGAAAGTCAAGTGAAATTGAGTTTGCGTTTCGCTTTATAGGCAATGCATGAAAATTGCACGAAGCAGCGGTTGAGGAAGCAACCAAGTAGATAAAATCCCTCGAACATGACGAGCATATTCCCAGTGCAAAGTTAGAGAGAGGAGGCTATGAGAAAGGCAAAACGAGATGCGGATCGATAAAGGTAATGAGGTACCAAAGGGAGAGACAGAGCTATCTTTATACAGTAATATGCACGCTAAACACACGTTTTATAATGTACTATCTTATGAGGGGGGAGAAAAGAAAATAATAATAAATGAGAAGATTTTTTAATTAGTATTTTTATACTTGATTTGCGTTTTTTTTTTTAAAAAAAAGTTGCGTGTTTGTTGCTTTCTTTCTAACGAAAGATTTTTAAGAACTCTTTATTATACTACTTTTTTATTTCAATTTTTCGTTTTGTTTTGGGTCTGAGCAAAATATAGTTTTAGACATAAATTTTAGTTAGAAAAGTATTTCTTTCAATTTAAAAAACAACATTTTTTTGTCTCGCAACATCGCTAGAGTTACAAGCACAGTATGGTGACTGGTTAGTTGATGACCGGTTTTTTTTTGTTGTTATACAATACCAGCCTGCACAAGCATTGATATCTTTTTAGGCCCACTTCATTATTGATCTTTCGTAGAATTATCGAAAAATAAGTTTGAATTATTACAAAGATTACATAAATTTTGTGGAAACTTTGAACTTTGGAAGGTACTGTACGTGCTCAAAAAAAAAAAAAAAGATCGATAAAATCACAAATAGCGTACAATATCAAGTACATTAGTAAGCCAATAATTATTAAATCATAGAGAAACCTTAGTCGGTCATCTATAATTTTATTTATTCAGCAGTTTTTTCTAATTAATGGATTTAGTTTCATTTCAATAATTATTATTTAGATTTGACGATTACATTTATAAAAGTGAATTGTATAAGTACTTATATTGTCGATATAGAGATTTTAGCGTATACAATGCATGCAATTCATTATTCAGCACTTGTAATAATTTATATTTAAATACGTCGTAGATTAGATTTAAATCTGCTGTCACTGAATAAACGTTAACCGAGTTTGTAGGTTGCTAGTCTACTTGGTATACTTACATTTTTTTGAAATTATAAATTCTGGTAAGTGGGTAAATATTAGATCATTCGGATTTAGTTTGGATATTATTATTTTGTTTGGAAAATTTAAATCAAAATTTTATGACTTATTTTTTAAACTTTTTGGTTAGGCTAAAATAAGTTACAGAGTAAAATTTGAATTATTACAGCTCAGTGCAATGTAGCGAAGAGCTTTGAAAAACATTAAAATTTAAAAAATGTCATTTCTTATCCATAAAATTTCCCATGATTAAATATTTGATAGAATATTGGGGGGAAAAAATTATTTTAAAAAAATATAAATTTTTAGTAAATTGTTTTAAAATAATTATGTAGCCAATTGTACGTTTTAAAGCTGCAATTTTTTAGGTTTTAATGGTCTTTATGTTTTAAAAAATGAATGAAAAAGCCTGAGGTACATGTACCGTAGCTGAGTACAAATCAGACACGCACGTCCAACTAACGTTTAAGAATTCAATGCAAGTGTTACTACAGGCATTGTATTTAAATGGTTGTTACGTTTTTGTTTCATTGTTGTTACATGGTTATCAAAGTAGGCTATATTAGGCTACAACTTATGGTTTGAATTTTTATATTTTTTAATTAACAAAAAAAATATTTTTTTTTACCGAAAAAAGTTTGAGTTTCTCTGTTTAATGGCTCAACTTTAAAAATTTTATCTTTGTGCTAGTTGTTTTAATAACAGGCGGAAGTTTGACCGTACCATCTCGGGCACCCGGTACATGACTCGTACTTCAATTTTAATTATTTTTCGTAATTTCTTTTAAAAACAAAATACTGTATTCCCTTTTCAAGTTTGCTTTACTGATATTTTACTGCGTTCTTAACATTGTTCAAAATAGAAAAAAAAGTTAGTCAAAGATATTCCAGTTTACAGAATAAATGATTATTAAAACATGTTATTAAAAAACAAACAAATGGAAAAATAATAGGTTGAATGAGTCTAAAACAGTAAAAACTAAATTAACCTTAATTTGTGGTACCCAGACATTACCAAGAATAAAGTTATAACGTTGTTGTTGAGTCCTTGAAGGTTATGCAAACTAAAAATAAACTAAATTTCATTTGCAAAGTTAGCGCAACAACTGCTTTGAACCAGGGGATTTTTCGGCATCCTCCATCAAAGTTATTTTTAGGCCAACCGAGATCACATTACATTTCAACGCTTTATGACGTCACGGTGTCATCATCAACATATTCATAATCTCTACTTTCAAACACTTAATTCTAGATGTATTGCAACACATAGATTAATCGATACTAACAACATCCGCTTTTTTTTTTTTATAATAATGTTTTAGCATGAGGACATCTATCTTTAAGCTTATTATTTTAATTTCATCTACCAATGAAATGATAATTAATAACGAATTACAATTATTAATGTAATTGTAATTGTATTTTTTTTTTCTATTTTAGATGCAATTACTTCTACGTTTATCTCTGATCAATGAAAAAAAAAATCAATACTTTAAATAATAACCTGCTTAGATATCGCGTGATGTGAACGAGTCGGATGTGATTTAAAAAGTTGTTTGAATAATGCATGTAATATAGGCCTACAGTACAGTATTTCTTTGCCACAGAAATTCTATTGTTAACGACTACTGTACATTTTAACTTAAAAGTTTTGGTAACAATAACAAAAAAGCGCAAGCTCGCAAATTTGTCTATTTGAATCAAAATATGAAATTTAAGTACCGTAAATGGAATAACAAACTTTTTTTAAGATAAAAAAAAAATAATAATAAATAATCGTAATTGGTGTCAACCAAATATGGTATTACCCCACTAGAATAACACTCAATATCTGAAAGTTTTATCAACTTTACCGTACCGGTATCCGGTAACCTTATTTGAATGTTGCAGTTTTCATATTTTTAAGTTTATTTTTTGAACACTACCGGTAAAAGCATTTTAAAAGGTTTTGAAAAATCAATCATTAATATAAAATACTGCACACATAAACTTTTTTGATTGAGGTAATTATTATATCGTAGTCAAAATTGTTTTTCACAGTGTAAAATATAATGTTTTCTGGTCTACAATAGAAAGCACGGTATTGAATTATTGATCTCTCTCCCCCATTTAAATTGATCTTTAACTTTAGTGTGTTAAAAATCTAAATTGTGATGTTAAAGATCGAATTCAATGATATATCACCATTGTACGCATCCCTCTTATTTGTAGATAAACATTTTTTCTCTTCTTTCTTTTATTCGAATGCCATTCTGTAAAGTACATTGTATGGTGTGAAAGAGGGGTCTATAGATATTTTGTGAAGTGAACAATAGAAAGGGGTTAAGAGGGGAAAGAGAGCGCATGTGCCATTGCTAATGACCAATGACCAATAAGAGAAGACTTAAGACTATTCCCATACTATTTTCAAAGAAGAAAAAGAAAAAACCTGTTTCCAACAATGAACCACTTATTTTTTGGACTAAATAACTATCTCGCACAAATCCAATCACAAACCGCTCCCATTCAATATGAACCCATTTTAAAGAACTAATAAAACCCCCGTTTTTGTTTACGATCTTCAAGTGGGTGGAACATATTCGTACTGACAGTAGCCTACATGTTTTTATAAGAAACACTGTACGAATATACCGCACATTATTATCTCATTAACAAAACAGTTCGTTATACTGATCAATAATTTCGTGCCGGTACTAACATTCGTTCAACATACTGTAGAATGTCATTGTAATAAGATTAGATTAGATTGTTATTGTAACAATCGTACATGTACAATCATTACTTGTCAATGTACATGTATAGAATAAATTGATAATTTCGATACACGTAGCCTACTGCAATTGGAACTTGATTAACGAAGCTAAAATAAGATTCAATTTCATGTGGTGTCGAATAATAATTATCCATAAACAACGTGATGTCAACTTTTAAGTCACATGAAAAAATACAATGGCTGAATGAGGCCAAGGGAAGTAGCACTCAACACTTGGATTTATAGAGTTTCAGTTGGCAAAACACTATAGAGGTGGAGCTTTCCACATGCAAAACTTAGAATTGCATACAGTATTGCTTTTTATTGGAATTATCCAGGTTTGTTGCCTTTCAGTAGAAGGGAACGGTCTAAATTCTCGAATTATAGAGGCTTTCTATTTATAGTAACGCCTCCTCAACCTACTCTACCATCAACAAAACAATGTCATTTGGTTCATTGATTATTAATTTCATTCGGATTTAACAAATAATTTATTTATTCCAATAAATCATACATTTAAAATAGGAAAATAAAATTAATTGAAACATAATTTATTATAATAGACCTATTAAAAGTAGATTAATAACGAACCGCTATTTGAAAATTTCTCTTTTAATTGAATGAAGCATGATGACGGACGTTGTAATAATTTATTTTGCAATAATAATTTAAAAAAAAAAAAAATGGTGTCATCGATTTTAATAGGTCGACGTTGTATGAACTAGTTACGCAGTTTCACCCAAACATCTTTATTTCTTTTTTTTATTCCTCTCACATTATAATGAAATAGGAAGGGGAGGGGTAGGTGGAAGTGATTAAATTGAAGATGAGTGAACAGCAGCAGGTAGGTAACGCTCGCTCAGGGTAAGGGTAACGCTATAGTAACAGTTACATATTCGCCTTCTTTCACCTTTTTGAAAATACTGTACAGAGAGAGAAAAAAAAACCTATATAATTTATTTACGGTAAATATCGATATAACGAAATTTATTATACATTATCGTTTGAATAGCGTAGTTTATTTTGACGTTTTGACCGCGAATTTAGGAATCTCTGTAAATTTAAAATTCCGATACAACAAACTTTGATATTACGAAATAATCGATACAATGAACCTAATAACTATTGATACACGGCATAATTTTGCTGTTGATAGTTCCCTGGTATTGCATAATATTAATAATTAAACGTTGAAATCAACACTGGCGTTTATTTATAATGTGAATTACGTCACTTAGCGAAAACCTATTGACGTCAGGAAGCGATATTCAAAAATATTATTTTAAGTATTTTTGTTATTAAAATTTTATTATTTTCACAATAACCAACTTTTTGTTGGTTTTCTTTTATTTAACGAAATTTTCTTGGGTGTAAACTTCCTTCAACTTCGTTGTATCGACATTTAACTGCTAAGTGACGTGCAATGGAAATATACAGTACACTACAATGCTCATTGAATATTATAATAAAAAGCTGGCAAAGATTTTGTTTGAAGGGAGGGAGAGAGGGATTGAGTCTCTCTTCCCTAGTGTAGCAATAGACTCGTCTTTCAAATGACCTTAAATGTCCTTCACCATTCCACGTTCTGGTTATGTGCATGCACTTTCCACCAGCTTTTTTTTTTCTCTCTCTCTCTCTTTCCTATAGTATCATAGGCATCTCCTGGCCATTTTATTAGGTCTTTTAAATCAATGCCTAGATATGAGGTTTAGGTCCGAATGTTTTGACCGATATTCTTGCTATCGAGTGAGAGAG
Source organism: Polydesmus complanatus (assembly GCA_034692225.1). Classification (NCBI taxonomy): domain Eukaryota; kingdom Metazoa; phylum Arthropoda; class Diplopoda; order Polydesmida; family Polydesmidae; genus Polydesmus; species Polydesmus complanatus. The sequence continues at coordinate 34,837 of JAQGAZ010000410.1, read as the reverse complement.
AGGAGAAAAGCTCTTTTTATTTTGATGCTCTGCGAACAAAGCGACCCTGAAAATGATGAAATCCTGCTAAAGTGAGGAGATTTTTCCTTATCCCACTCAGTCCTTTTCTTCCTCTCTATGCTATGTGTGTGTTGATTTAAGAGTAGAGAACATTGACGAGCATAGGTTGACGTCAACGTGACGTAGCTAACGGCGCTCCATTCCCCTACTTAGAATTTCGAATAGGCTTAATCGATAAATGAGGAGAAAAAGAAATTACATGTGCGAAACATAATTTCTTTAATAGAATTAGCAAACATTAGTTTTAGGATAATCATTTAGTTTTTTATCGATTTTTTTTTTGCAGTTTTTACTCGATTGAAAATCGATCGAGTAATATTAAAGATTTAAAGGTTTTGATGATAACGAATTAACTAGGATACAAATTTCCACAAACTACATTTTTCTTTAATTCTTTTTTTTTTTTTTTGAAGCATGATTAAACGAGTTTTTGATGTCCACCACAAATTCAGGGAATTAATTCGCCTACTTTGTTCTATTATTCCTTTAATTTATTTTGTTTTTGTTAGATACACCTTAATGAAATGAAAAATTAAACGTTTTTTTTTTTTTTAATAAAAATTTTAGGATGACTTTAATTGGATAAAATAAAGGGAAAAATACTCGTATTTACACGCAAATTTAGTTTATAAATTTTATACGGTAATTATTTTTTGTTTAAATTAATTCGAATATAATGCCCGTTTTACTTGAGTGTTTCTACTGTAGTGCTACAATTGCTAATGAAGTTAGTCTTATATTTTCCCCGTTTATTCTTAGAAATATTCTCTTTTTTATTAATATTAACTTTTTTAATTAAAACCCGATTTTTTAAAATTAAATTTATTAAAAAAGTTACAAGTAAAAAAATTTAGGCATTTTTTGGGCAATTACTTTAATTTATATCTTTATTTGATTATTGTTATTTATTATTGAAAAGTTTTTAATTAGCTACAAATGTTTATTTTTACATGTAAATTGTGTGCCTAGAGCTAAAAGGGGTGTTTAAATTCAAATTTATTTTTATTATAAAGTAGTTTTTTAGTTACTTTACTGTTACCAGGCATTGGTAAATTTATAAGCGTAAGTTTTTTGTACTAATTATTTTTACAAACATTCGCTTTTTTTTATACGTACAGTATATATTAAAAAAAAAAATAAGTAACTTAGTTGTTAATCAACGTAGATGGTTTTACGAGTTCTGGGTAAAATTTTAGTGAGATAAAAATTGATCTTGAGATCATTGCAATTTTTTTTATTTTTCCCCCCATTGAAAATGCACTAAAAATAATGTACTGTAAATTGTACTGTATAAAGATTTTTTTTTAAATTTTTTTTCTTGAAGTAAACTTATTTTTTTTTTTGCCAACTCATCCCTCACATTTCCTCGTACAGATAGTTTTGATATTTGAATTGGTGGTCTGCATCTTCTTTTCCTATTAAAAAGTTGAAGGGTAAACGACCGCCGGAATATTTTCACTTAGCACTAACTTATCTATACAGTTTATCTGAAAATAAATCTTCCGTTAAATATCCATAAATACTGTGCTGTATTTTACCGGTATAAAAAAAAGTATCATTTTTTTTTAATTTAAAAATATTAAAATTTCATCGCTGTTATTTTAGTTGAATTTTATTCATTTCAAATTGTAATAAGAAAAAATAAATTTTGTTAATATTTTTTTGCTCGCGGATTTAAAGAGTTTCCGTTTATCAAAAAAGGGTTTTTAATAAAGCAGATTCCACAAACGAGATTTTAGTAAAATTATTTTTTCAGATTTATTAAGACGGTTTAACAAACTGAGAACAACGTAAAACGAGATTTAAATAAAACTATTTGCAACAAAATAAAGGAGAGGAGAGAAAAGATGTGGCACAGTGGCTAATGAGATTAAGCCTATTAATGCAATTGTTATAAACGGATTTTCTAAGCCCCAAATTCAGATTTTATTTTCATCGTCTTATAATCTTATATAGGCTTAACAAACAGCAGTGTTGGCAGACGGTAAAATAAAATTTTTATGTCAATAAGGTTAAGGATTTAAATCCAACAAAAATAAACCATCTTCTATTTTTTATGATTGTTATAACGTATTTTTTTTAAAAAATGAAGGCTAATAATAACTTAAACCGTTAAATTAGATTGTTATAATGTATTTCTGTGGCTTCATTTAAATTTGTAATATTTTGGCTTCAGTTTGGTGGCTTAAATTTATATTGCGGAAGAGATGAAAAGCAAAAGCGGACGAATTTATTGATTTTTGTTTTTGGGGTAGCGCTTTCAAAGTGTCACGCGCATGCGCGTACCGTACTTTATTTTTTTTATTATAAAAAAACTTTTAGTCTTGATCCAAAAAAAAAAATCATCTGAATTGTATTTTATTTGTAGAAATGCTTATTGCCATTTTGGTAAAACTAATTTGTTGTCATTAAAATTTTATAAAAATTTGGTGGCAACGTTTTCGATGTTTTTAATAATTTAAAATTATAAAAATGTAAGTTTCCTTAACTTATTTTCGTGCATAACTTATGTATAGCGTAGAGGAACCCTAACGACTTTGCTGTAATTACCGAAAGCGTGGCCGTAACTGCTATTGCGACGGAACCGTTCGTGCTGCTACAGCAGACGTGCAGTGGAACTATTATTTTAATATAAATTAATTTTTGTGAAAATTAAATTACACACTTTTTAAGTTTTTAATAAATCAATTTTTAAAGTATTTTTTTACTTCCGTATCCTTTAAAGTAAAAGAAAATGCGTAGTCAGGATACAGCATTTAATAATAATGGTTTTATTTAAACTTAAATTTAAACTGCTTGTGCTTATTGTGAATGATTTAAAAGCCTAATAATCAGTGAGCAGATAAATCCGGCTAGTAAGGTGGGGAAAAAAGCATTGTAAATCAGTGTAGAGGCCTAAAATAATGTGATTTTAAGAGTTGTCATTGTTCTACAGTAATTTTATCTATCTTGAGACTATTAAATTTGCATTTGAACATTTTTCATAGAAGGTAGAGCTGGGGATTCCGTGTAGGATAATTATTGTCAATAATTGTCGTGCAAGCTCGGCTCCCGGGTACTGTTTTGTTTTTCTTTCTAAATTTTCATCTTTTATAACTTAAGATGAATGGCCGTTAGCATTCTTTTTGGTCAGCAGTACGGTCAATGAATTATGTTCCGCCGCCTATGGTTCGACCCGTAAGTGAAACGATATATAGTTCTATACTGTATTTGGTTTAATTTTTTTCCCATCATTCTTAAATTACGGTAATAGCCTAAATAGGAAAGAGGATGATTTAAAGTTTTGGAGGCCACAAACGCGATTTAATTAAACCAAGTTTTTGATATAAAATTAATAATTCTTAGAATGAGTTAAAGATAGGATTAGATGTCAATTCATTTAACCTTTACGTTAAACTTTTTTTGATGAGTCTCACAAATTCAGAATAAATCGAAAGTTAAGGAATAAACATTTTTAGAATTCACAAAACAGGTTTTTTACGCAATTAAATTTCTGCCCCCAAATAAAATTTAATTAAAACCATTTTTTTAAAAAACAAGATCAACACTTAAAACAAGTTTAAAGTGTTGTGTGCACATGAACAAGCCTTTAAAATTGTCTGCTTTTAACTTTTATTAAATCTCTTTTCGGTTGTCACATTATGATTAAATCTTTATTTAAAGTTTAAGCGATCATAAATTTTTTTTTATTTATGAGTTTACACTTGTTGAAGCTACTGTTTGAAGCAATATCAAAACTCAACTCGGGTTTTAAAAAAATGCCTTGAGAACCCAGAATGTCGCCCCTATTCGCTCAGATGTAGCTAAAATGGTAGTCATCCATACTACGAATTGGGGCCCAGCTTTTCAGTGATTTTAAGGGAATATTTAATGTTTCTAAAGGGGGAAAGAACGAACGCATGAAAATGATGGGGTTGAAATTCAGTACATTTCTCCCTGACTGCATGTGCTTGAGCAGACCTAGAATTTCGTTTCCTTTTAACCTTTATTTAATCCTCTTTGGTAACCATAACATAGATTAAGTAAATACTGTATACTTTTTCGTTTGTGATTGCGGAATAAATCGTAATTTAAATAAAACGAGCTCGCTCATTTCAGCGGCGACGTAGTGTTACGAAATCGGAGATAAAAAAAATTGGAGAGTGCATGTTGAATGAGGTGACGAGCGCGTAACGTGACGTCCTTGAAGAAGTAACAGGTGAATGCTGTGTTTGAACGGAAAAGTTTAGCACTTACGAAGCAACATTTTTTTTATTTACGTAAAGGCTACGTTTCGTTGCTGATAAAATAAATTAGACATTATCTGAATTAGAAACCCTGTTTAAATATTCGTCTAGTAATTTTTTTTTTAAAAAAAATATGTGACGACAGTTTCGATATCTTTTTTTTTTTTTGTTAAAAAGATACGATGACGAAATGACGTCATTACGTATCAAACAATGAACGATGAGCTTTATTTCGTCATTTCGCTGCGTATAATATTTCGTTTTTGTTTCGTTTTACAGATTTTCTCCATTAATAGCTTTTTTTAGCCCTCAACTGTCGTAATTAGTGGCGCCACTCGTACCCGTAATTGTTGACGTCACTCATGTATAATGATAATTATTATTATCGATACTTATTATTTCGTTGTCAGATTAATTTTGATTGCAACAAAAAATTTTTTTTTTAAATGAACGAGATTAAAATTTCATAAAACAAGATTTAGCAATGCCTTATTCTAGATTCTAAAACAAAATTAAAACTTAGGCCTACTTAAAATTTCGCTTGCATTTTTGTTGATAGCAACAATATAGTTTAACGAAAACGACATCGATGCAAGAAAGGGTTATAAACCGGTTTAACTGAATCTGCAACGTATATATCAATCTTGATTAAAAAATTTTAAGCAGTGGCAGAGAAAATGGACCACATTAAACGAGATTAAATTTTGTCAAAAATGATTTACAGCTAATAATACCTCATTTTAGATTAAAATGAAAACTTAAAGGAGTTTTTAAAAAAAGGCCCACAAATTGATTGACTGTAAATCAATTCTTCTATTTTTAACATCAACTTTTTTGGTTTAATTAAACTTAGATCAGGCTGATCAACAAAAATCTAAGATTGATGGGTGATAGGTTGGTCTTCCACTTGACTTGATTTATTAATCTAGAATGTTAACTTCGGATTAAAAGTTTTCAACAACAAAAAAAGGTTTGCTAAACCAAATTTAGTAAATCTTTCTTGGTTGGAACATGAATAAAGTAAAGTAAGTTCTAGAACTTGATTAAAATTTAAATAAATTCTAAATTAATAGACAGGAACGTCTTTGGGGGTAAAACTAGATCATTGGGTGTAGCAGTAAATATTATTAAATCCAGGTGAAAAAAAAGTTTATGAGACTCGAAAAATTTGAAACTCAAAATAATAGTTTAAATCAAATTAAAAAAAAAAAAAAAATGGGAGAAAACTGAAGCCTAATTTCACGCATTTTCTACTTCATATAAGTGCTTCTCTATTTGACCTATTTTCAATCTATTGAACCGGAAAAAAATCCCAAAAAAACTTGCATATAATAGGCTAAACGATAAGCCTATAATTTTAGTTTGTAAATAGCATTTATAATTTAGGCTTAATAAAATTTCCTTACAACAAAATGCTCCAAGCGGTTTCACTTTTCTGTTCCTAGAGATAAGAGATGCTGGATGCTGCGACATCTTTCCACCTTGCAGAAAAAAACATTCCGCGAATCTGCACGAATCATACGCTACTACAGAACTCCAAGTTTCAGCGCTTGTTAGATTTCACAATACATGTACAGTAATAATTCCTGTCATTTTCATTTCTTCCCCTCGTCTACTGTACATAACCGGAAATTAGCGGTTATAAGCTTAGTACACTTTTTCACTTAGACTCCAATCTCTTTTCTTCTAAAAACCTCGCTTAATTTTGGCGAATTCCATGAGAAATAATGGTTCCAAAGAGAAATGCGTTTGTGTTTTTCCTGGTTAACTCAGCTGTCTTAGAACCTATTCAAAATGAGTCTACCAAGTTTTTTTCACCCCAAATGTTTTGCTAAAAAAACAAAAAAAAAACAGGAATAACATGATACTCGAACCACGAATTACATGTAAGGTTCAGAATAAACGTTTTAGGAACAGATTTTTTCAAATAAAACGTAGAAAAAATATTAATACTGTACCAAAAATACATTCAAAAAATAATTCTTATAAGTAGTACACGCAGAGAAAGTTCTGCAACTACAGTACTTTAATCTCACATTTAATGAAATTTACGAGAGAAAAGTAGGCATTAACACAGTAAAAAATTGCAGAAAATAATAGAAAATCGACATACATGTTTTTTTTTAATTAAAAAAATACTTAATTCGAATAAAAAAAATGAGCAAATTTTTGGTAAAATTAATGACTAATTTCTGTTTAAAAAAAAGGGGACTTGTTTGTTGTAATTTAATAGTTTTTTGGAATGTGTAAAGTCAGTTTTCCGTTCTGCACTTGAATTTGTCATCTGCTACCAAAAAAAAAAAAAAAAATTTTCCCTCTCCCCACCCCCCAAACGTGTTCAACTTCATATAAAAATGTCTATGTGATGGAAAAAGTATGTCCTGTCAGCTGCTTTGAATTGCAAAATGTTTTTCTCCTTCTCTTTTCATTTCCCTCATGTACGAGTTGAGTGTGTGTGACGTTGCCAGCAGTTCTTTTTCTACCATCAAATTAAAACAGGGCTGTTCCAGCCTATGGAAATACCCAGGGCAATTGCGTGAAAGGGGGAAGTAGGGATAAGCCCCTTCTTAATAAATGGTCCCTCTCTCTCACTCTCTTTCTCTCTTATCTCCCCTCCTCCTACCATACCAACCTACCTTATTTTTTTTTTTAAACATCTCCCCCGCGCACTGGTCCTACATGCACTCTTCCCCTTTTCATACTTCTTCTCGTCTTGTTGTTTCGAATGAATAGGAGGCCAACAACAAGCAGCAGGCATAGCCATCGCGTGCTTAGCCAACGCCTAAGCACACGCAACTAGGCTCCTTCTGGCTGCTTAGCATTTAAATTCGTTTCAACCTCTCGTGCGCTATAACTAACCGGTGGTGAGCAACATTTCAATTCCAAGAGCCACAAACGACCCAATTTTTTTTTTAAAGTTAGAAAATAAGAAATATTTTTTTATAAACAAACATTTTAATTTTTTGAAGGATTTTTGTTTATTAAATGCTAATTAAAATTCGTTATCATTTATGTTTTAATTATAAAGTTTGAAAATTTTATAATTGCATTAATTTTTATGGTTCCCCTAATGGTAAAACTTTAAAAAAATTCTTTAATTTTTTATTTTTACTTTTAATTACTAATGTACGATGTCATAATGTAAGCACAAGTAAAACGCAAAATGTTTATATGCAAAAATTTAATTACAATAATTATAAGAAATTACGTACAATTGTTTTTTTAATTATGATATTTAAAAACAAATTCGTTAAATTGAAAATTTCAAACGATGTTGAAAATGCCTACAGCACCAAAAAAGTTAATTTAATTATCAAATTAATAAATAAACTTTTAATATACGTGTACTGTACATATTTTTAACATAAATAAAATTAAAGTAATTTAAAATTCCTCTTATTTTAATATTTCAAAAAGAAATCCTTATTTTTTGTTTTTCAGTAGCCTATTACGTTTTCTTTATAAATCGAATAATCATTGTTTTAATTTTGTTGTCTCGCGGGATGTAGGTTGCCTATGTATTGAGATCCCAGAAACACGCATACGTGTAAGCGAGAGAGATAGCCGTAAAAGCCATTTCGCGACAACAAAAGTCATCCGGGTATTTGATCACGTGATTAGGTCAAGCAGCCAACAACAGCGTGCCGCTTAGCTTAGCGTGCGAAGAGGCCGCCTGCTACTCTTCATTCTAGGAATCAGCAGTAGCTTCGGTACTAGTGCGTGCGTGTATGGCGTAGTTGGATATTTTCTCTCTCTCCTCTTACCCGCCGTCGCTGCCTGCTCTATGTGATTCTTATGTGCGTGCGTGTGTGTGCTATTGCCGTCAAAAAGGATAAGCGAGGGGCTCTGGATTTTACAAATATCCGTCGATTGCTCATCGATCAACTTTATCAAACAGGTTAGTCTTAATATTCCATCTTTCCTTTAACTGTTCGTCGAATTTGGTGCGTGTACGTGGACTTTTTGGCATGTTTTTCGAGAGGTATGTGTGTGGCGATCGATGTTGGCGGGTTGAACGAATAAGCAAACATGGCGGCGGCTTTCTCTTCTTCACAGCCATGTCGTTTTAACAACCTCAACGACGCAATTTTTCCTCATCGCATGCGTTAAATAATTGGATTAGCGTCCGTAGAAATAGTTGGAGTTTCGGAAATAATTCGTCGCCAGTGTTTAGGATGAGTATTTAGTAGCCTTTGAGGGCGATTCGCGGCGAGTGTCTTAAGCCGTTTGCGTTAGCGGGTGGTGGGATTTTTTCAGGCTCATCAACCGATTACGACGCTGCAATTTAAGTTCGCATCTTAATAACCGCCGGTCGGAATTTTTCGGAATCAATTTTAATTTTTTCGTTAGGATGTAGACTAAACGTGTGTGTATGGATAATTGAGAAAAAATGAACGAAACGATGGGTTATTGGGGTTGATAAGTGACGCCCCTTTCTATGTTTTCGTCCGCCAACGTTCGAATGGCTGGGCTCGCCCGACTCGCGTATCTTTGCGACTCGTTTGCACGTGTTTACGACTTAATTTACGATTTTTAATAATAACACACGTTTAGATAATAGTTTTATAATGTCGGTGCTGAAATATTTATGTGCGTAGAGCGTATAGTTTTTATTCTGCGAACTTAAATGGAAGACTATGTTGCTTGGCGAAAATGAAGGTAAGTCCCATTTTTGCACATTTTCGTAAAATCCAATTTTGAAATTTCTAAATTATATACCATTGGCTTTGGTTTTTTTTAAGTTTAGTTAATTAAGAAATTTAATTTTTTGAAGCTTTTAAATAATCGCATTTTTTTTTGAACGTTTGTTTTGAAAAAATTTAAATTTTTTAAAGGTTCTTATTTTTTTTTTACATGATAAGACTTTTGTACTATTTACTCGTAATTATATCTCGCATTTTATTAATTCTTTTTAAGAATGTTATTATTTTTTTGTCGTTTCGTAATTTTTTTTTATTCCGCTGCTATCATATCACAAAATTGAGCTAGCTTATAGAGTGCTAATTATTTATTTTTTAGCTTCGTCAGTTTTTTATTTATCGTAAATAATATTTTTTTTAAGACTAAAATACCGTAGTTATTTTTTGTAAGATTTTTTTAACGCGATATTTTTGTACCAATTTTTTTTTTGGAATTATTTTTGTAGGGTGAAAAATGCGAGAGATTTGGCGATCGCCACAAATATGCTGTAAGCCTATAATGTAAAACTTCTCTGCGGAAAAAACATTGTGAGATACGCAACATGGAGTAACATTGTCTGAATACTTGATTTTATTTTTTTAAAGCTGAAATACAATTGCTGCATTCAGTATTAAATTCAAAAGCAAAAATTCTGAAGCAAATTGAAAAATCAGGCGAAAAATAACCGAATCTACAGTCCATTTGATTCCCATATTTGCCTTTTTTTCGGATGGAGTTGTCATTCATCTAGGGTCTTAAAAACGAGCGGAAGAGTTCTCAAATTTTTCGTAAATTTTTTGAAGAGTGAGATTTAACAAAAATGAAAGCAATTTCTCCGATCAGCGCTTACAAATCTATGGATAATCCAAGTTTTTAAAAATAAAAAACATTGAAAAATGAGAGAAATTCAGCTTTGAAAAAGCTCTTTAGTTAAACGACTAGTAAAAAGAAATAAATGTTTTTAATATTATTAGTGTAAATGTTGATTTGAGATTGAAGTTTTTGAGAGCAGGTTTGAAAAAGTGCGCTGATAATAAAATTGAGCATCGTTGTGATTACGCGTTTCCAATTCGGAACGATCGACTGGAAGATAAAGTCTCGTAGAGAAAGAGTAGCTTTAAGAAGGAATTTTCTACGCTTTTGAAACCAACTGCGTAATTACATAAAAATTTTTAGGAGGTAATTTTGAGACCGCGTTTGACGTCACTAGCGACTGACGTGTATGCGCGCGCGCGCACGTTCAAAAATCGATAATGAGCAGAAATAACATGTAGTATTTTTATTAGAGAAAAAAAAAATATAAATGGAGACGAATAGGCACGTCATCTTTAATATTGTGTGTACGCGTGCTGTTGTGCGTGTATCGGGGTCATAACAACGTTGGTCATAATCGGAGAAGGAAAATGTGTTCACAGAATGTTTTTTCACGCGTTAGGCTTATCATATTAAAGTAAAGATGTTGATCGTTTATTTTTCGGATCTTAAAAATGAGATATTTTAACGAGTTATTCAAGTGGGATAATGAAACAAAAATACGTGTGAAGTATATAAATAAAAAAGATATTAAAATAAGTTATTTCTTTTTTTTTTAATACTGTACCGGTAATAGCCTATATTTTATATAGGTTCATTTGGCAAGTTAAATGTATGTTATTTTCTTTAAAATAGCTTATTGTTAATTTTATCGATTACGTAAATCTAGATGAAGTTACCTTAAATCTTGGCTAAGCCAGATTAAATTTTATCAAATAAGATTTTTTATAATCCATTTTTCTAAAAAAAAAACTGTGGTAGTCTACCGAGGACTAAATAAATCTGGATCATTTAATCGATAATTTCGGTATTATTTTTCAACAATTGATATTATATTATTGGTCGCTTTTGAAGATGAATCTCGAATGATGTTAATTGGGGGAGGACGAGGGAGGATGAACACGTGTCATCACCCACACGGCTAATGGGGACCCTCACATTTAATAAGTCGAGGGTTGTGCGAGAAGCGTGGTTGCTCGTGTGACGCATGCCCAGGTTCCGTGACGCAACGTGACGTAGTTAGTTGCTTATGTGTTATTAATGCTAGTGCGGGTGAATGACAGAAAGTTCGTTGGTTTGGAGCTGTTTTTTTCCACATTTCTTTTCGACTACTCTTTCTTATAATTTTTTCTCTTTCTATCTCAGCGTTTCACTCGATGTTTCATTCGCCGACGAATTAAATATAGCAAATTTTCTTTTTTCTTCGATCTTTTTCTTACTGTTAGTATTGTTGTTTGTTACGGGTACGAATTCGTTCTGCATTTTTATTTACAAGGTTGATGTTTGTAATGAAAGGGACCAACCACCATCATTGCTTTTGTTGTGTGTTACACTTTTCAGCTCTTTTCATCTTCTTTTCTCTTTTCTCTCTTCTTTTTTTTTTTTTTTTAAATTAAAATTTTCGACAAAAATCGTTTTGAATTAGATATTTTTTGAAAGTCATGGAAAGTGAGAGGGAACTATAATTTTAAAGGATACATTTTTCTACGTAAATTATTAATTGGAATTTGAAGGGAAGATGGAGTTTTTTCGATTTGTTTATTTTTGACAGAGAAGTTTTTTTTTTTTTTTTATTTTAATGAGAAATATAATTATGGTAATCGATTTTTTTTTATGGGTTAGCGAAATAATACGATATCCAATTCAACTACAGAATTGAATATTCATCGCGTGACACACTTTAATATCACAAAAATTTTATTCCAAAGTTTGGAAATTTATTGTTATGATATTTTTTTTTTTTATTATTTTTTTGTGGCACATTTAGATTTCTTAATCTAAGTTAGTTACTGTAATCTAGATTTGAATAGATAATAAGAGTTTATTAGATGGAATTAAAGTTTCTCAAATAAAGCTTTGGTAAAACCAACTTTCTAGAGCAAGATCAAAATTTCGACCATTTATTTTATTTGTTTACGTTTTCGCCATAATCATTGATTAGTTATACACCGTAATTATGGTTGATTTAAGGTGGGATATCTTAAAGAAAAGCAACATGTTGAATAATAAATAAACCAAATGTTTTTTAATGGTAAAATTAATGATTTTTTTTTTAGTTTGTAAATTTTTAATTAAAGTTCATTAAAACAATAGAGAAAATAAATATTTTTTTAAGAATAACTGCGTAACGTATAATAATTATGGGCAATAAAAATTGGCACTGACACAGATATTGATTGTTATCTATAAAATTAAGTCACATGATTATTAAAAAAATATTTATTTTACTATTTAATATATAAATGTATAATGCAATATTATTTGGTCAATACGTAATCAATCATTTTTTCTTACCGTAGATAAGAAAAAGGAGAACTTTGAGCTTAATTGGGAAGTGTGTTGCACAAACTACCAATCCACATTACAAACTGCGATTTATGTACACGTACATGTATTGCCTTTTAAAGTTTTTAATAATTTAAATAAAAAATTAAAAATCTCAAAAGTTCAACAGAAAGCTTTTTCCGATAATTCTCTACAAATCCAAATAATTATTAGAAAAATTAACCTGTTTGAAATATCGGAACTATATTAATGTAATGGGAATAGCCTTACTAGAGGCTTGGTAGGTTTTTACCCAATGAAGAACATTATACATTTTACAAATACAGTACTGTTTTGCTCTGAAATCAACTTTGGAAACATTTGGGTTATTTTATTTATTTAAAATTTGCCGGCGGAGCCAGATTAACGTGGTACATAACATTGGCCAATTTACATTTAAGGTTTTTATTTGAAAAAGATATACATGTTCTGTTATTTAATTTGAATGCGAGACCAATTTGCATATGACTATTTTTTTTGGCGAGTCTATTGAATTTTAATTAAAAGTTTGTCTAACGGAGTTACGATGATGTAAACATCGACCGGGAGTTTCCTTCTGTTTTCTTTATGAGTCTATTGTTAATTTTTTTTTTTTTATCTCTGTTTCGATTTGAATTTTTAATAAATGTTGATGATTAAGTGACGTGATTAGTTTTATCAATAGACATAATAATGAGAAATGTAATCGATAAGAGTGGAAATTCTTGTTTTGGGGGTTTTTTTTTTTTCTTTATCTCCGGTTACTTAACTGCTTTGGTATAAAAAATGGTTAACGGATAAACCAAGAATATTAAGTAGGTAGTAGAGAAAGAAAGGGCGAGGAGAAAAATGTCTAGCAATAGTTGTTTCAAAATTACCTTATCTGCTACGGTAACTGCTATTATTTTGTAAAATTAAGTTTTTAAGAATCAAAAGCATTAATTGCGTAAATTCTATTTAACGGTATTTAATTTTGCAGTAATTTGATAAGCTTTAACGTATCCGGTAAATGTTATACGATACTTTTATCAACTTTAACGTACTGTATTTTTCGGTAAAGTCTGTAATTAACTTTACGGTATTCGCTAAATCTAATGAAAGACTTTTTTTTTTTTTTTCAACTTTACCGTATTCAATATTTTTACGTATCCGCTAGACTAGGAGAGGATGTTATCAGCTTTACCGTGTCATTGATAAATTATTTTCAGAATTATTGCATGTGCATTATAGTAAAAACGTTTTGCGTAATTAAGAAAGAAATGTCTGGTTTTAAAAGTTGCGCATGCGAGCTCATTTATAATTATAACTCGTATTTTAATTACGGTTATGTGCGTTGAGAAGCCCTGTAAGATGGAGCGTGGGATCCGAACGAGCTGTACATAGCGTAACGTTGCATGCGACTGCGATGTCGTCCGATGGGTTAAGCTTTATCAAGGTCGGTGAGAAATCGATAACGTGAGCCGCTCCGAACGACTTATCACGTTACGTTTTACAATCTCAATTAATGGACTTTGACCTTTACCACTTTTACTATTACGGCGTTGCTCATTCAAGGTCATGTGAGATGCCTATCGATCGCGCCGCTTTTCCAAAATAATGTTGACCTTTTTTTTATTAATAATAATTATTATTAAAGCTTAGATTAGATTCACTCGGAAATGTTCTAGATGCAGGTGCGCATTTTTGGCCTGCTCTTTAATACGAGTATTATGTAGAAAAGCAAAAGTTATTGTTGCGAGATTCGTTTTTGGTTGACTGCATTTATTAGTTTTTTTGAGTGGAAATAACTTTGCAAAATTTATATTTTATACACAAACTCTTATTTTAAAATAATTTAAAGGCTCAAAATTTTATTTTAACTAAACATTTTTATTTGAAACTTGAAATTTTTTGTTTAAATTTTTGAAGCTGATTCTTATTTAAAATCTGATAAACTTGTACTTAAAATTTTGAAATTTGTATAAAACTTTTTATTTTTGAAAACAAATTTGAAATTGCTCATTTTTTTTAAAATTTAAAAGCATTAGTATTTATTTTAAATTACATGTTTTTGAATTTTTTTTATTTTTAACTACAGCACAGTGTAATATAATAATTTATTCGGAAATTTTTTTTTTATCTTTTAGCACCATTTAATTTGTAAAATTTTAAATTGCCTTCACGTCCGGTTTATTTTTTTTAAAATTACTGTAATATTTTCTACATTATTTATTTGTGATATTAACTTGGAATTTCAACGAATGCTCAAAACTGATAAGGGAATCTGTTGACTTCCTTTTTTTTTACTTCAAATTTTCATTTTTTTTTTTATCGATTTATTATTTATGAAATTATTGTTCCTTCAGGAACGGAAATTTGAGGACTGGAATGACACAATTTTTATAGAATAGAAACCGGAAATGTTATTTTACTTGCGCTGTGTTTACATCCCCCATTCACTATTGTGTAGTGAAACTGACAATTTTAACGCCTAACACATGAAATTTTTGTACGGTACTTGTGTGTTCATCTCGGGCAGGTCTAAAAAAAAATGATTACAATAAGGTTTAGAAGAAAAATAAAGACAAAAATGATAATGTAGGTTAAGCTCCTGCTTTTACCGTAATAGGACGAGATGTGACGCGGCAAAGTTCGCGCTGTTCAAAATTCAAGGCAGACGACTGCAGCAACGATCGCAGCGTCTCCCTTTAGCTGTGCGACTATATAAACAGCAACATAAATCATACCCGGAATCTTATCACCCGGAGATAGACCGAGGGAGGGAGAGAAAGGGAGGAGGGGGGGGGGGGGAATAAAGTTAAACAGCAGACAAATTTATACGTCGGTGTCAAATTTAACACTTGCCAAGACCAATGGGAATACTATCTCTCTAATTCAGTCTCTCTCTGTATCTCGTGTCATTTCGTTCCCTTGACCCTATACACTGCACGTCACTATAACGAATAAATTTCAGTAAAACCATTTTCTAAAATATTTCTCGAATGCATTTTTCTTTTTCATCTTGTTTTGTTTATTTTGTTTTATCAGCATCTCAAGAACGTAATACTTATTACAGAAATGCACCTAGACCTTGTCTTACGTTCCAAAAAAACAGGATTGGTGGCACTGAGTAAATTTTATTACCGTACTTAAAAAATATAGAAATACAAAAATGAAACATTTTCTTCCAATCAGAAAGCAAACTAGCGGCGATTCAACTTTAAAAACTTTTTAAACTTGAAATTAAGTTTTATTACTCAAATTTCTTTTTAACCTTGAATTTGGTAGCAACAACATAAGATTAGCAGAATGAATTAACTGCAACAATAATTGTTTGCATGTCTTTCCGATCGCCCGTGTATTTTTAATGCGTTTTGGCGAGTGTTTTTCTAAAGTTGTAACTTTAGTGTGAATGCACTCGAAACAGTTGTGAAATCCATCAAAACGCGTTTTATTTTTTAAAAAAAAATAATATTCCGCTCGGCGAGAGTGACAGAGAGGAAAAGACGGAGAGAGATGGTGGGCGTAGGTTGAAATTTGGAGTGCATTGGGCTTGGGGTTAGGGCATACGTACGCACACGTAGGGAGGGATGTTTTTTTTTTTTTTTGTTGAAAAGGGAGGAAGGGTGTTTAGGCGTTGGTTTAGGGAGGTCGGAGACGGGGAAAATGGGAGCCCATTTTGGTTCAACAACTGAAAAAAAAAAATTGCATCCTCGGTGTGGTCTTTTCATCGTTTCGCAGCTGACACTCACTATGCACTTTCACTCTATTTTTTTGTTTTGTTTTTTTGAGATTGAAAATTTTTTTTTGTTTGTGGGTATAATAGAGGTTGTGATTCTCAATCTTTTCTAAGATTGTGCCCGCTGCGTTAAATAAATTATTAATTATACTGACGAAGCAGACTTATAATAATTATTAACGCAGAAAAGTCGTTACAAAATGTAGCAAAAAAATTTATTCATTGGTAAAATTTTATTAAAAAATGATGGAATTTATGTTACAGTAAATTTGTAATGCGCAAAATGTTCTAAATTCGTATTTTTGCGCATGGTCATAGCTTTTTTTTTTCTCGTTTGGGTTTTTTTCCCCCTTACTAAACCTTGTTAGAGAATTTATTTCAACTCCTTAAGCCGTTAATCGTACTTTTTTTTCTCAACAAAAAAAAGGTGCTATGTCTCTTAATCTGTTTCTCGCAGTTACGAAAACCCACACTCGTTATTAGCAGATGCGGCTGCCCGCGTCCTTCTTCTTGGGAAGCTGTATATTATACTGCAAGAGGTTAAATTTGACCAAGGTTATTTCCCTCTTTCCATTGGTCGCGTCTGGGACCTACTAATTAAACTCTCAGGCCTATGGGCTTAATCCGTTTGACCCTAAGAAGGAAGGGATTCCGAGAAAGAGCGGACTGGGGGTGAATGAAGAAGAAGAAGGGGGGTAGTGAGAGAGGAGTGGGGGGGGGGGGGAGAAAGAATGAATGATGATGGAAAAAGGGAGACTTGAGAGAATGAGAAACGTGTTTTCTTCGTCTTTAGTTTTGCGCTCTGAAGCGGATCTTTTCTAGGTGTAGCTGTTTTTGCTCACTTGAAATTCATACCTGTGTGTTTGTACCTGCAGGCGGCGTCATTAGAAACGGAGCCGAGGAAGCGTTTCTGTTGCCGTCAATCAAACACCTTTTCAAAAAAAATAAAATAAAAACGACCGAGACGTCGATATAACGAAATGATACAATTTCGATATAACGAAGTATGGGGATGCGAACAGTTTTTTTCGCTGTATCAAAATTACATCGCATTATACGAAAAGCTGAAGGAATATTTAGTAAAAAATAATTTCTAAAATGTGCGTATGCGCATGCGCAGGCCCTTTAATTAGCCATAAACTCATTAATGTTTTACATATTACTTATATGTTTTAACTGACCAAGCTCATTATAAAATGAGATTTAAATTTAACTACAGTAGATAGCTTAGGTCACGTGTTTGGTGCATTTCGTTTATTGCCTTTGAAATAGACTCGTTACTTGCTATATACAGTACGCGTGTATAACATTGTAACCGCCCTTTTGAGGCTTTCGTATACGCGAGTGTCTGTCATTTTTTCCCCCCTTTGTTTTTTTTTTTTTTTTGCTTCTCCCTATTATTTATATTTTTTTGTCTGCGCATTTCAACCGTTAAAAGTGACTTCTTGTTTTCCATCATCATTTTTTTGTTGTTGTGGATGGAAAGCAGAGAGAGAGAGAGAGCGGTAGGTAGGCTATATTCAATACACTGTGGGCGAGGAGGTGGGGGGTTGTTTTGTAAATGGCGGGAAAGCTGTATGGCGCCACCAACACACTCATTTGGAATACACAGGTTGTATACAGTACAATGCATGTACCGCCGACTTTTTCAACGATGAAGGATTAATTTATAGTTGTTGCGCTTATCAAAAAAAAGCGAGGAGTACATAAACACACGCGTTTCTATATACGTGTACCTGGATATACAGAGTGATAGTAGTGCGCATGCGCGTGGCGAGCGAAAGATGGAGAGAGAGAGTTCTAATGTTTGTACGAGGGGGAAATTTAGGAAAGAAGAGGGATGGATGAGGGACCCTTTGACGTCATCAAAGCCAAGGAAGGGGAATGAGTGACGTCATGGCATGGATTTACATAATAATAATTATTATACATTCAACCTGCTGCAAGCGATTAAGTCGAGCGTTGAACCACCTTCACTTGTAGCAGGTACGGCGTGTAGTGGGCGGGAAGGGAAAAAGAGGGTGGGAGGAGCGGAGTATCAATTACGTTATGATATGTGAAGTTTTTACTTGTTTTTAAAATATGCAAATTAGGGGATAAGAATTTTTAGCATCGCATTTTAATTTAAAAAGAAAAACAAAATGTAGGAAATTTATCATACAGTAGTACAGTATTTTTATTTGGTTAAGAAAATTAAATGGCTAGTGTTTACATGCTGCATATTATAAATATACAGTATTTTCAAAACATAATTTTTTGTTTAAACGACTTTTGGGTTTTAACTTACAAATTATTTTTTTTTTAATTTATTGTAATTTTAATTAGTTTTAAAAGCTTGGAGATTTATGAACGTGGTATTTTTTTCTGTACGGTACTGTACTGTATTTTAATTAACTAATAATTCTGTTTAACCGATTTTTACATCTGGGTTTAAACTAAAAAAATGTATAATAATTTTTATTTTTCTCTACTTTATTTTCTAAATGCTGAATTTAAATTTCGGTGGCAATCAACGAAATATTTTTTTTTTCGTGAATCAAATTATATTGAATTTTGTTACATTTTGTTACAATTTCGTTATAAATTGATCAGCTTTTTTTTAACCCGAGATGTAAATAAAACCAGATCTCTTGCAAAACTTTTGAGATCAAATATCTTTAATTCAGATGTTTGATGTTTATTTTTCCTCCCTTCTTTAATAATTATGTCTTTGTAGTCTGCCGCCAATTTAAGCGAAGTAGTAGTTAAGATGTAGTAAAGAATTGACCTTGAAAAATAAAAGTGTGTTAAATGTTAAATAAGCATAAACAGTTTTGGCTTTATCTTTTCATTTTTTTTTTTAATACAGTAATTTGAAAAACCGTTTCAACAGTTCTGATTCACTGAATTTTCTCCCCTTCTTTAAAAATAACGGAAGAAAAAAAAAATGTATGACCACATTAACCGACGCCTACTGTACTTTTGGTAGTAAAATCAACAAGATGCTTTGGCGCCCAGTAATAAAAGTGGTTAACTTAATAAATAGCCCATTCTTCGATTATTTGACGCATTTTCATTAGCATAATTACAGGGTGGACCTGTTTTCTAACTCGATCGTAATTAAGAAAATGCCAACATAATTTTGCCAATTAAACTTATCCGGTATGTCAAATTGCTCTTCAAATCGAGATTCTTCAAGTGCACTTCAATCCTTCCATTGCGCGAATTAAACGTTGTTGTTTTTTTTTTAGGCCAATTTGTGGTTCCATTATTTTCATTTCGTTGTTTTTCAAACAATTAATTAAACATTTTTACAATTTTTTTTTTTTAGTGAAAATTATCGTGACTTTATACGTTCCGGAACGTTAATCAAATTCTGATTGATTCTCATTTTGAAGCCATTAAATTTCTTAAACTGGATTGAGAAATTCTATTTGGGATTTGAAAGTCTTGGTCGCCATAATGAAAGGTTATTCAACCTTGATTTTTGGTGGCAATAGCATGTATTTGCATAACGGAAATCAGGGATTAAATAAAATTAAATCGGTGATGACGACATTCCAAAAATTTTTTTTAAATACAGTATAAATATTTGGTGAGGAATTGAACTTTCTCGTTTTACATACGTTTTGATTCGTGTGAACCTTTATTCGCGCGTTGTTTCCCCCTTTCGCAAATGGAAGTTTGTGTATATTTTATCGATAATAATAATTGCATGTTGTTTACAGTATTTGATATACGA
Organism: Polydesmus complanatus; assembly: GCA_034692225.1. Classification (NCBI taxonomy): domain Eukaryota; kingdom Metazoa; phylum Arthropoda; class Diplopoda; order Polydesmida; family Polydesmidae; genus Polydesmus; species Polydesmus complanatus. The sequence continues at coordinate 15,096 of JAQGAZ010000410.1, read as the reverse complement.
GGCGGGAAAGTTGTGCAACTATAACGGGTAAATAAATAATCCGGGAACTAAATGACATCTGTTTAAATTGTAACCATTAATTAATCACTCGTTTTCGGCTAATAGAACGCAAAAGTCCTTCGATGCGAGTAACGCAAGCAGCAGACGTGAAAGTCATACGAATTTCCTTGTTAAAAATGAACAAAAATAATGGCCGAACGTTTTTGGAAAGAAAAAAAAAAATGGCGTGACTTCATTTTAAAGAAAATAAATTTTTAGCACGAAACTAATATTTGGGGGGAAATGAGGTTACTACTCCGAGCATGCGCAGTAGATATTTATTTAAGAGTGGAAATTAATGGAATGGTGTTGATAGACGGAACCAATTTCTTTAAGACCGAGAATTATGCTTTTTAATTATAAAGTCAATAAAATCGTATTTATTTTTTTAGAAAACCCTTCGTTTTAAGAATAGGCCCAATCAAAATTTTTTTTTTAATAAAATATCTCAATGTAAAGCTGGAAGTCTAACTATTTTTAAATTAAGTTTGGGCCCATCTTGGAGTTTGCATGTGGCTTAAAAATTAATCTGTTTTCTCTCAAAATTTAAAAGAAAACTCAAAATTTCAATTGGTTTTCTTAGCTATTAAGTGTTATCATTTTGAAATGTCTTCCCTGCTCTTAAGACTTGTTTAAATAAGAAAGAAACGAACGTGCCGCAATTTCAGTATTTTGGAGTCGAAGTAAAAGTTTTTGTAGTTAAAAAAAAAAAACGCAATTCTTAATACTTGTAAAGTGAAAAATAACGAATTGTCCACAAAACGTGCTCTCTCGTGCATGTAATTTGAAGGTAGAGAAACAATTTCTTGTGAGATTTTTTTATTTTGAAAGATAAAATTGAAATAACGCGAAAGATATTTGAACTTTCTTTTTCTTTTTTTTTTTTTTAAGTTTATTATGATAATAATTATTTTGAAGCTCGCACGATTTATAATTCTCCGAAATAGGCTCTGTGTGTGGTGAATTGAATGACCTGACGTCATCATTTAACGCTATGAAAATAATTGCGTCGATGGTTTGAATGAAATTTAAAAAAATAATAATAAAATAAAAGCGAAACTTAAAACAGAAGGCTATTTTCATTTTCTTATTTCTATTCACGACACGCTATTTAATTTACTTAATTCACATGCGTTGAGAACCGATGAAAAAGATATGGTACTTGGAACGTTACAATTCTTGCTTCCGAAATGCTCATGTATGACCTTAAAATCGTACCAACTCTTGTAAGAACCAAACTGCTTCTTAAAAAATTTACTATGCATATAGTTTTCTTATTAATGTTAACCTTTATTATTTTTTAAAAGCAAATGATAGCTCGGATATTATGGATACTCGTCTAATCGAGGTTTTACTGTATTAATTTTGTAATTACGTAGCAAATTCTCGATTTTCAATTTGAATCGAGAAAACTTGTCTTCACTGTAGTTTTATTTTACTTCCCCCTCATCTTAAAAATAAAAAAAATTTTTAAAAAAATAAGATCGATTTTGTTGAAAAATAAGAACGATTTTGTTAAAAAAAATATGAACGATTTTGTTGAAAATTATGAACGATTTTGTTAAAAAATATGAGCGATTTTCTAAGAAATAAGAACGATTTTCTAGAATCATAATTTAAGGATATAAATTTAACCGCAAACTCTTAATGTACGGTATTAATCGTGAAACATCATTGGAGAAATTTACTTTTTCGTAACTGAATTTCCTCTGTTTTACTAATTTTTGTGGAAACTTGTGGTTTGCAAGGAAGGCGATGTATTCTCACTTAATCTTAATTAAAGCTATAGATTTTATATCCACGCTAATTATCGCGAAGATGATGCGCGCGTGTTTACCGAAAAAAATCGATGTTTATCGATTTCTCCAACAAACTTTTTGTGTGTCGCAGCATCGGGATTTTTATTTTTGATTTGGGAGAAATTTTTGTTTGAATTTTTGTGTTTTCTAGTTGCTACGTGGCTACAAAATGCGTGGAAAGCCGAGGTGGAAAATACGAATAGAAAGCGTTGGACATATCGGCTCGTTGTAAATTGATTTCCGGTGCGCACGAGTCGCTTATTTCAAACGACTACAGATACTTTTTTTTTTTTTTCTACGTTTACCGTTTTGGCATTGATTATTAGGAAAGAGAAAAAAAATAGCAAACGCTTTTCTTCTTCATCTTTGCAAATAAAAATGATGGAAAAAATAACGGTGTTTTTTCGTAATTGATTTTCTATTTTTAGATATGAATTTATTTTTTTGGGGGGGGGGAGGGGAGAAGGAGATAGGAGGGCTGAGTTTACAGTACTTTTATTTTCTTAATGCCGTCAAGTGTGGGCGGATGCGAAAAAAAATCGTATGAAAACAGCTGGAATTGACCGGCGGATTCGAAAGTGATTAAAGTAATTGGAGAGGAATACACTACAGAGTTTTAGCCTCGTCGCACACTGCCTCCGCTCTACGCTCTCCGCCTGTGTTTACTAACCCCCTTTCCTCCTGTTCACCCTTCCGCTCCGGCATTTTCTCGCACACTGCATCCGCGTGATCGCATACGCTTTCCGCTTCCCGCCAAATAGAATACGCGCCAAAATAGTGCTTATGGCTGCTTAGTGCTCCGTATCAAGGTCGCGCATGCGCAATGGAGAGGAGCATCCTTGCGCATGCGTGAACGCTTCCGACTTTATGAAAATATACTTTTCAAGAAACTGCAGCGGAGCGGAAGGGGAGATAATTGGTCAAGCGTCAGGGGAATAAGTCGGATGCGGAGGCAGTGTGTGGATTCCAATTGAAATACATGCTTTTTAATTTTTCTAGGTCGAGCGGAGGAGGAAAGGGGATTAGTAAACACAGGCGGAGAGCGTAGAGCGGAGGCAGTGTGCGAGGTCGCTTAAGGTTTTTTTTTTAGCTTTAGCTAGTTTAATTCTAGTCTACATAAATATACTTCTGTACCGGTAATTCTATTACTGTAGCCTACTCGTACATTCCGTTTAAATGTTCTTCCTAATCCAAATTATGATGTAGGCCCCTAACCACATGCAACTTCCAAAATGAATATCGACTCAATTCGAGAAAAGTTGCACTTCAACTTTGGATTTTAAATTACTGTAGTTTATAAAAGGAAATTTTTTGATTAGCTTTCACTGTTCTTCAAATTACTTAATATGAAATTGACACCATCCGTAATACGAATACCTTCTATAAGAAAAAAAAAGTCTATTGTTGAAGTGTATGAAATAAAATAATATTACAATCTATGGGAGAAAAATCAACAAGGCAGATTGTAGAAAAAGTTTACAGTGGATAATTATACAGTAGTTTGAGAAGAATTTCCAATTGTTTTTATTGAAATTTGTCTCAAATGGAGAATTAATAGCGCCTTATATTACACGACAATACTCTGTAGCCGATTGAAAGCTATAGGAAAAAAAAAACTTAAATATGAAGACTAGTTTAATAAAAGAAAAGTAGAATTTTTTATCTGGGAGAATATTTAGCGTTTTCGATGTTGTTCAGTGTTTAAGCTTAAAAGTACATGGCGTGCAGATTTATAAATTTTGGCACGAATAATGGGCAATATTGTCTTAATATTGATGAGGACTTTAATACAGTACAGTATTAGAATTTATAATTGTGGTCATTACAGTATCTTGTTGGCAATATTTATGGAAGGTAGTAGTGTCATTTGCTGGGTTCACAAAATTTATCAAAAGTTATATTTAAGGCAAACATTAGTCATTTATTACAAAATTTGATTATACTTTTGCATTTTGTTTGTGAGTGTAAAAAAAGCAAATTGATTATACACCTGGTGACCTTGTTAGCGTTGATCGGACAAATTCTTTTCACTAACCTTTTCATTTTCACTCTGCATAATTATTTCTTTCAATTTTATTAATTCAATAGTCATTTCGGATAAAATGTCACCCTTAATCCTTGTTAAATCGCATTTTTTAAAAGATTTGAGCCAAATTTAAAAACACTTTTACTCGTTTACAAGACCCAAGATGGATGACAACTCAAAGGCAAATATTGAAATCAAATGAACTTTAGATTTCAAATTTTTCATCTGGTTTTTCAATTTGCCTCGAATATTTGTCTTTGCCTTGAATTTTAATATTTAGTGAACCCAGCTATTAAAATTGTACTTTGAATGCAATGTTATCATAATAAAATTATGTTAAAAGGTCGAATTTAATATTGATATTAGTTACGCCACTCATGCATAAAGTATGCATTCATCCCGTCATATAGATTCATTAGCGCTAATTTCTCAACATTATTGAAACAAAATTTAATATTGCTCATCTAACTCAACAAAATGCATGTCTTTAGTACATTTTGCTTAATTGAACATCCTAAATGTTTTCATCTGTATTTTTAGAGTGTTTTAGTCCTGAGAAAGAAGATGCTAGGGGTCCGGGTTCAAACTGCTTTTGGGGGCATCTTGTTTTTCCTAACATAAACTGAATGAATATGATCCCTCGTCCTACTCCCTCCCTCACCCTGGCTACATGGGCTAATGGATTTTGCTTCCATTATTACTTTTTCATTTTTAATAACACATCCATCATTTCTACCGAAATTTACAATTCCATCGTTTCTGACGATGGCAGATACAGAAATTAAATTTCTGCTTAAGTTTGGTAAAAACAGAGTGTTTATTAAAGTAATTGTTTTCAGTTCATTGTTCACGCACATCAGAAATTTCACAGTACCAATTTGTTTGCACTCTAGTTTTGCACTACTTGCAGTGTTTATGCTGGTTGGTTTGATTGAATGTAATTCCACAAATTTTTCTTGATCTTTGCACATGTGTGCTGTTGCATCACTGTCGAGACACAATTCATTACGATTTGAACATCCCGCATATCTACTCACAGCTTGTATGGTAGTAAACGATTCCTCAGTAACTTTTGTTTGTTTTGCTACTGACGATCTGCAATCTTTTGACATGTGACCCTTTTTGCTACACTTGAAACACTTGCCAGTGAACTTTGCTTTCACTTTTTCAGTTTTCTGTAATGTTGTCATTTCTTTGATTGAACTGCCAATGCATCATTCTCTTCCGATTGGATTCATTGCTGTACATGTAGAGGATTTTCTTTATCAAGCAACTTTGATTGAAGTACATCCATATCAGGTAGAACATCTCTTGAATTTAATCCCGAAATAAAATTCATGTATTCAATAGGCAATGTATCGATCAACATGATGACCAATACCTTTTTGGGTAATTCAGCATTGTTTTCATTAAGAAATTTGACAATTTCGGTGAATTTATGCAAATGACTTGTCATTGATACGTTAGAATCTTTTTTAAGCATTGTTAATTGTTGATACATTGTCGCTAAGTGATGATCTAGTCCCCGCCTCGTTGGATACACCAGTTCCCTTACGATCACTGAAGTTAAGCAATGAAGGGGCCAGCTAGTAGTAGGATGGGTGACCACCACCGTACCCTCTACCAAAATATATATCCTACCTACTTCTGGGTGACGAACTCATATGGGGTGACAGGCTTTCTTGTTTTCCTGCTGTTCTGAGACAGCAAAACCTATACACGATTAACTGATACTGAATACGATTATGACCGAAAAAGTAATGAGATTTCCTCGGACCGAACTGATATACCGTAATGTAAACCTCAACTACCTATCGATTGTGAACCCGATACTGTAACTGATTAACCGAAAAAAAAACTGATATTGTAACTGATAAAACTGAAACCGATAATGTTCTTGTTTATAACGAATGATAATGTTAAATAACGCAAAAACATGTTAATTTAATATTCTCTCAATGAGGGCAAATTTCAATAAAAAAAAATCTCCTTTACTGCATTGCGTTGCTTCAAAGTGTCCCACACTTCCTTTGATGTTGTACACAATTTGATAAACTTAACTTGCGATTTGTCAATGTTAAGTTCAATCCTAGCCATTACTTCCTCATCTTTTTGTATCCAATGTTCAATTTCAAGTTCATTCACCACTGGTTTTAATTTTCTTCTATTAACATAGCACCACAGTTGCTTACAAACAAGTAAATTTTTCATATCTTGCTTCCACATCTTGTAGTTAACGTCATTTAACTTTTTGATGCACAACTTTTCAGCCATTGTTGAAAATTTTTAAAGTTCCAAAAATTTTACTCACAAAAATGTTCCAATTTTTGAAGTCTCAAAATCCAAAATTTCAATCCACTTTCAATCCACAGAAAACAACAAATATTTTCACAGCTGAACTCACTTTGCACAGCTAAAATGTCCTGGTCCCATTTGGATATCTGGTTGAATAAATTTGGTTGAGAACTAATTAGGATTTGAAATATTTATTTAGAGACAATGTTTGACCAGCCTTACTGCTGTCAAGCTAATTTTAGAAGGATTATAATTTAAATCGCATGTGCGTTGGTTAAGAAAAAATGTTTTTCCCACCGCATGCATATTGGTGCTAATCCCTCAATACTGTAATGACTATCTTATTTTAACAGAAACTAAAACCAAATACAAGCCCATGTGCTTTTATATGGGGGCACCTCTACTCAGGAAATCCCAGTACATGATTCTGAACTAATAAATGTCAGGGGTGGTCCAGCTAAGCAAATTCCTATAGGACACGTCTGGATAATCGAGGTTCTACTGTACTTTGATTTTTATCTTTGCCTTGACAAATGCAAAAAAAAAACTTATCATTGACTAGGTGCATTCATTAACCAAAAGATAAAATATTTTAGACAAAAATTAATTTTCAAAGCAAATTGATAAAACTGACAAAAAAATAAGAAAATGGAAGTACATTATCCTGATGTGTCCTAAAAGAAAACAAAAAAACTAATACCGTACTTTCTCGATTCTAAGGCTACCCCTAAAATTATGAGGTTAAAAAATAAAAAACTTTTTATTCGATAGTAAGGCATTTAAAAAAACTTAAAAAATCATTAAATTTTACAATATAAATGCTTTAATTAGCATTCCTATTGCATATTATTAATCAATTGTATATGAATTAGCATATTTATTACAATTAAAACTAGAATCCACATCTTTATCACTATTAGAATCAGAAATTTCGAAAATATTAACAAAATCTTCAATTCTAAGACACCCTAGATTGTAAGGCTACCCCCTTTCTCAGACATCTTTTTTTGTCAGATTGTTTAAAAAATGAAATTAAAGTGCCATTTAATTAGAATTGGTCAGGTGTCTAATCATTTTGCTTTTTCTGTTCTTACAAAATGCGAAATTATTATCCAGTGTAATCAACTTTTTGCTTTAATAACAATATTTTTTTTTAAAAAAAATGTATTCCTTTTAATAAACAAACCTATGGATGCAGGAGGAAAAATATTAACATTTAAATTAACCACATTTTATCTATGAAATGACATGTTATTCAATATTCATTAAAATGTTCTCTAATCAGAAATTTTATTTTGTTTTCCATATTATATTATTGCACTACTAGGTACGCCATACCATTTTTGTTTTCCGTCTGCTGGTTCCTACTACGGTGGTTAATAATGTCTACAAAATGGTTTGAAGATCCTAGATTTAACCGCTTTTGGTCGCATTATGCGGAGGGAATGAAATGGAGTCGTCGACATCGCATGGCCTACTGGAAAGCTCGAGCAGTAGCCGAACAGTTTGAAAACCAAGCTTTGGTTAATTATTTCCAAACACCGCAAATGAATACGGTGTACTGGAATGCTCCAACTACTAATCAGTATGACGATAATTTTGAAACAGTAGAAGACATCATTGAGGACGTGGGAATAGGTGAAGTGGTAATGGAAATTACAGACGAGATGTTAAATTTTTTGGAAAAATCTGATAAACATAAACAAGAAATGAGTAATAAGATGATTTTTTCTTAGCTTTGAATAACCATTTTGAGAATTAAAAATATTTAAATGTTTTTTTAGAAGCTGAACGAATGCAGCTAGATTCAAAAAATCAAAAAGGAAAAAGTGATGATAATGATTACAGTATCGCAGTTACATATCGATCACAATTGAAATATTATTTTCATTAGGAAAAAGAGAATGGAGAGCCCCAGATGTAAAACCAGGTTTACAACGTTCGAACGAAATTAAAATACTTTATGGTGATCATGCAGCGAAAATTCAAGCAATGGAAACAGCTGTTCAACTAACTTTTAATAGAAACTACGATTATAATCAACCGAAATACTGGCCACATCTTCCTTTACGCTTATAATTTCTAATAATTTCTAAATTTTAAGTGATAAAATAACATTCATTAAGCTACTGTATGTAAAACTCTAGAACTTCATGTGCAGTAATTATTTCTATTTTAATTTTCTTTCCACATAAAACTTATTCTTTATTATTAATACTTATCAATATATGGTATAAATTGATTATTTTTAAAAAATTTAATTAGTTAAGATGTCTTAATCTTGAATTTATAAACATTATTCATTTGCACCGCTGATCACAGAGCTCAGTCATTTTACTCAAAAAAATACTCAAAAATATTTCATGTACAAATTTGTATACTTGTGGATGAGGTATTCTATCTTAAAATTATTGACCCCCCCCCCTCCTCTTGTAAAACAGCTTTGCTTCAAATATTATACAAATACCATGGAAAAAAAAGGGAAGCACTCCCAGTTTCCTTATTCAATACATGTACATTGAAAGTTGGCGAACACTTTTAGAATTGATTGAAATAAAACTAAAGTAAAAAAAGGATGTAACTTAACCAATTTGAAAGTATATACCTCACCTCACGCTTGCAGGAATACAAGTTGAACACATTTTAACGTGAAATGAATTATGGACGTTTTTGGAAATAAAGTGACTGAACTTTTTGATAAGGTTAATACATTCTTCTATTATGTTCTCTGAAAAAAAATTGAAAAATCACTCAAAATAATTGATAACTTCCATAAATATTCTTTTTCTCCCATTAATTAAACATCAGATTTCCATTCAAATCCAAGTAATCACTTTCATTAACCCAAATAAATGCATGTAATACTTTTTTTTAAAAAAAATGTTAATCAAAATCAAATTTAAAACTGGAAAACTTTAAATTGTAAAAAGTTTTCAGCTTGAAAATTTTCAAAAATAAAAATATATCTAAAAACACTTTGATATCCCTACAAATTAAAACTTGATAGTTAATTCAACTAATTAATAATCTCTAGGTAAACTAGATGAAAATTTGATAGTAGACATGAGAATAGACATGTATCAAATTGTATCGTTATCACATCAAATGATGAACAAATGAATGAAACAAACAATGTGCACTGACCAAATTTAACAGAAAGTCAACTTTGAAACACTACCAAAAATTCACAATAAAAGAACGAGAAGATGGAATTCACAGTCTATGAGGGGGGGGGGGGGGAATTAACTTTAATGACACAAAGTAGTAATCACGATTCATTGGGTAACTTAAATACACAGCAATAATAATTATTATATTGGGTGGCGCACAATTCTTATTACATGGACTGCACATATAATTCAAAATAATTTGTGTCTTGTCACTTTTTTTGAATAAGTGTAACCTAACATGAAAACTGTACTTCCAATTCTGATACCAATATTTCTTTATTAACCAGGAAACCTTAATGTAGTAAATTATTCATTTTGACTTAAAGCAAAAACAAAGCCATTAAAAATTAAGCTATTTTTGTGTAAAAAAAAAAAACAAAAAAAATCACCCTGTATTTCTATTAAATATTCTTTGATAAACTTGATGAAGTTTCATGCGCCACCCAATAACATGAGGCACCATGTCATTTCTAAGCTCGGAATTACTTGTATTCAATAAAAGATTATGTTGTTAAGAGATTATAACAAGATTAATTAGGTCCTAATTAATGTTTATAAACTGCATTATGATTATTATGTCCAATTGATTTGGATTCACAACCAAGCTGGCATAGGACAGCAACAGCTTAGCACTTTTTTTTACCAAATACAAATAAAAATATTTCAACGGTTCTTATCACTAATGCTATTGATGTAGTTTTGCCCTGAAGTAATTTAATTCATTAGGCATCGTGATGAGCCTTGAATCTAGACTAAGTGTCATGTCAAAATAAGTTATTTTTGCATAAGCAAAATGACAAAGTCATGGATTTTTATTGTATGTTCTTAAGCTACACCTCTTTCACTTCCCTTAAAAAAACCAAAATCCTGACTACGCCATTAAACTCATCTGCTTTAAAGCTTTTCACATACATTTTCCGATTTAACACGAGCATTTGCACATCATGGAGGTTAAATCTTAATAAATTAAAAATTGTTTTTTTGCAATATGTTTTTAAAATTACAGTATGAAAGCCTGCCAACTGAGAATTGGGAAAATGTAAATTGCACTTTTGTATTCTTATTTTGGTTGTGATATTTTAAATTAATCTTGCTTCATATGTTGCAATTAATATTTGTTTAAAAAAATGCAAATATTGTGATGGAATCGCTGAATATTAGTGCATTTGAAACCAGCAGTGCCAATTCTTGTTTTAAATTTTTAGTTTTAAATTTTAGCAATCTTGTTTTGATAATAATTACAGTTGCGATAAAATGGAACACTCTTTTCTACCTACATCATTTAATATTAGTCAGAAACCCTTAATTGATTGCATTGTTAGCACTAGAATGAGCGATAAATAATTTTAAATTTAGAGTATTTATAAAGGTCTGAAGCAAAAATTACGAGATATCCGCTCTAATTTATTTATATAAAATAGTTTACCAATATTTTAAATTATGTGATTTTTATGAACTGGTTTTGGTTTGTTTTTTAATGTTAAAATTATTATGATAGATCTTTTTTTTGGTTGGTGTTTCTGTCTTAAAATTTATATTTAATTTTAAATGCTATGAATGCAAATCTTTAAAACTGATCATACCTGTACCTATGAACCAACTACAGGCGGCCCCCTACTTTCGCACACAATTGGTTCCTGAAAATTTGTTGAAAGTCGAATGTGCGAAAGTCGGGGGATTTAAAAAAAAACAGCGGGAATTAAAAAAAAATTATTTTTTGCATCTAATTTTAACTTATTATTATTCAAAGTGACAAATATTGTTTACAATCTATCACATACCGTAAAATTTTTCCGTTTCTCACCCATTTTCATAAATCATAATAATAAAATATTAAATATAACCAAATATATTTGCAAAAATGCAAGCGGGAAATTTGAAAATTTGAATTTTTTAAAGAAATTAATGTTTGAAATAGCGAATTGTGCGAAAGTAGGGGGCCGCCTGTAGTTAAAAAAAAATTTAACTTATGTGAGTGGAAAACTTTAGAACTATTTACTGGCAACAAACAAATAGACTATAGAGATTTAAAGACTTTTTCTGCTTCATTAGACAAATTACTATTGGAATGCTTTAGTTTTGTAAGAAAATCTGGAAAATGTTCTCCTTCTACACTCTGGTTCATGACACTCTGGTAGGGCAGCATCTTTTTTCGAAAGATTACCATGCCACCTGTTTTGGTGATGTTCGAAATTATTGTATTTGATTATCTTTGTTAGTAGTTACTATCAACAGTGTATTGTGAGTGCCTAACTTTTTGAAATGTTGACTAAAATATGACTTTATTGTAAATGTTCTCAACATGCATACAGAATAAACGTGAATTTTCAAATCAAATCTAAAAAAGAAAACTCAAACTTTCAATTGGTTTTCTTAGCTATTAAGTGTTATCATTTTGAAATGTCTTCACTGCTCTTAAGATTTCTTTAAATAAGAAAGAAACAAACATGCCGCAATTTCAGTATTTTGTAACTGAAGTAAGTTTTTATACTATAGTTAAAAAAAAACAATTCTTAATAAAGTGAAAAATAACAAATTGTCCACAAAACGTGCTCTCTTGTGCATGTAATTTGAAGGTAGAGATTCTTGTGAGATTTTTTTATTTTGAATGATAAAATTGAAGTAACGCAAAAGATATTTGAACTTTTTTTTTTGAAGTTTTGATTATAATAATTAGGCTATTTAACAGAAGGCTATTTTCAATTTTCTTATTTCTATTGACGACATGCTATTCAATTTACTTAATTCACATGCATTGAGAACTGATGAAAAAGATACGGGACTTGGAACATTACAATTCTTGCTTCCGAAATGTTCTTGTATGACCTTAAAATCGCACCAACTCTTGTAAAACTGAATTTCCTTTGCTCTACTAGTAATTGTTGTGGAAACTTGTGGTTTGCAAGGAAGGCGATGCATTCTCACCTCTTAATATAAGCTTTAGATTTTATATCCACGCTAATTATCACGAAGATGATGTGTGTGTGTTTACCAAAAAAAATCAATGTTTATCGATTTCTCCAACAAACTTTTTGTGTGTAGCAGCATCGGGATTTTTATTTTTGATTTGGGAGAAATTTTTGTTTGAATGACGATGCATTTGGGTTTGTGTTTTCTAGTTGCCATGTGGCTACAAAATGCATGGAAAGCCAAGGTGGAAAATATATGATTAGAAAGCTTTGGACATATTGGCTCATTATAAATTGATTTCCGGTGCACATGAGTCGCTTATTTGAAACAAATACAGATACTTTTTTTTCTTCTTCTACGTTTTCTGTTTTCACATTGATTATTAAGAAAGAGAAAAAAAATAGGAAAAGTAAGTGTGTACAGTACTTTCTTTTCTTCATCTTTGCAAATAAAAATGATGGAAAAAATAACGGTGTTTTTTCGTAGTTGATTTTCTATTTTTAGATATGAATTTATTTTTTTTGGGGGGGGGGGGGGGAAGGAGATGGGAGGGCTGAGTTTACATTACTTTTATTTTCTTAATGCCATCAAGTGTGGGTGGATGTGAAAAAAAATTATATGGAAACAGCTGGAATTGACCGGCGGATTTGAAAGTGATTAAAGTAATTATGGGAGAGGGATACACTACAGAGTTATAAGGTTTTTTTTTTTGCTTAATTGATTTTCTAAGTACAGTAGCTATGATCACATGATATGCTTTTTTTAATTCTAGTTTACGTAAATATACTTTTGTACTGGTAATTCTATTACTGTAGCCTACTCGTAATTTCCGTTTAAATGTTCCTCCTAATCCAAATTGTGATGTAACCACATGCAACATCCAAAATGAATATCTACCCAATTCAAGAAAGTTGCACTAACTTATCTATATATATAAAAATTGAGCCGTTTTCTTTTGTGATCGCAAAACTCGAGAACTACTCAGTCGATTGACTTCAAATTTTGCCACAAACTTCCATTACACTATGAGAGTGTTTACCAAAAAAAATCGAATAAAAGTCCATTAGATTCCATAAAAATCCATGAAAACCATAAACATTTCGTGCAATTTATTATTTCGCGCAATTTCTTTTTTTTCATGCTTTTTTATTTCGCGCAACTAATTATTTCACATGATTTATTATTTAGTGCTGTTTATTATTTTGCGCCATTTATTATTACTAACGATCACCAAAAAAAAACCAGCAAAAAAAAAATTCGAAAAAATTCTGAAAAAGTTCCATGATATTCTAAAAAAAGCAAAAGTCTTTTGCGCCATTTTATGAGGTTTCTTTTCCGCGCGGGTCAGTCATTTCGCCCAATTAGCCTATATGTGGTTTTGCGCGCATGTCAGAACATTATTTCGCGTCTTAATTCCAGCCTGTATTTTGATAACCTAGCAGTATTGAGGGGTCCTGTGGGGCAGCGGGTTAAATGTGAAAGTGGGGGGGGGGAGGGGGGGCAACATAGCCAAAATGGTTGATCCCTAGGAGAGGGTTTTAAAAAACGAAATCTGAAAAAATTTCAAACACATTGTACTGTAATTCCAAACATAGACTGAGCCACAGCAACGCGGGGCCGGGTACAGCTAGTAGTTTATAAAAGGTACTTTTCAGTATAATGGTTTTGGTTTCTGAAGAAAGACAAGTCAGTAGTTTTGACGGGAAATCATTGAAGATTTGCAAAAGATGTTTTTAATATTTTTAGATTTTCAATGGGGGGCAATTAATTACCATATGTTAATTTGTGAGTTCATAAATATTGTTTAATCTTATAACAATAATATTATAAGGCGTTTTTTTTGGTTACTAAGGTGATTATGTTGCCCAATAATATTGTTGCTTTGGTTACAAAAGATAAGAAATTTTTTTAAAAAAATTACCGGTGATATAGTTTACACTCATTAAATTTTTTTTTTAATATTTATTGTACAGTATTTACAGTACAAGCTACGCTGTAAGAACACAATTTAATTTTTTTTCTTGAGTACAGTGTATTTGCAAATTGTGTTGTGTTTACTAATGCTCCTAAATTTATTTTTTAACACTTTAATACTTATTATGAAATTCAACACTATTGACACCTTCCGTAATATGAATACCTTCTTTAAGAAAATAAAGTCTATTGTTGAAGTGTATGAAATAAATTAATATTACAATCTATGGGAGAAAAATCAACAACAATATTACAGTTTGTAGAAAGAGCTAACATTGGATAATTATACAGCAGTTTGATAAGAATTTCCAATTGTTTTTATTGAAATTTGTCCCAAATGGAGAATTAATAGTGTCCTACATTACACAAAAATCCTGTGTAGCCGAATGAAAGCTATTGGGAAAAAACTTGAATATGAAGACTAGTTTAATAGAAGGAAAAGTCGAATTTTTATCTGGGAGAATATTTAGTGTTTTTCGATGTTATTCAGTGCTTAAGCTTAAAAGTACATGTAGTAGATTTATAAATTTTTGCATGAATAATGGGCAATATTGTCTTAATATTAATGAGGATTTTATTACAGTATTAGAATTTATAATCATGGCCATTACAGTATCTTGTTGGCAATATTTATGGAAGGTAGTGTTATCATAATAAATGTTATCAATGTTATCATAATAAATGTTAAAAAGTCGAATTTAATATTGATATTAGTTACGCCAATCATGCATAAAGTATGCATTTATCTAATCATATACAGCTGCGCGCCAAAAAAATGGAATATTCGTAAAACTGATTTCATTTTCCACATTTAACTGCAATAACTTTTGAAGTAATAATCACAGAATAATGACTCTTACATATTTAAATTCAGTGGTTTTTG
>JAQGAZ010000409.1:0-64211 GCA_034692225.1 Polydesmus complanatus | reverse complement strand
AAAATTTTACAGAAAAAACAGGACGAATATTGGATCTGACGAATATTGGGGCGGACGAATATTGGAGTTTCACTGTAATAGGAAAAGGCTTATATGCTCTTCATATCTTGTCAAAAATGAAGCGTGTTGCCGCTTAAATTTTTTTTAGTTTACAAATTAAATTTCTAACATTTAAAAAATAATAACATTCACATAATTACAATCAAATAAATAATTGCAATATTTTTTCTTCCATACCTTACATTGTATGAAATATACCTGTACTATTATATTGTTAACAGCATTTTATTTGCAATTCCGTAAACGCTTCCCTACATTATAATTAATGAATTTAATTGGTGATTGCTAAAAAATTAGAGGATTTTTGCCACATTAAGGTACGGTATCATAATTACTGTATATAGTAAGTCATATCGGACTGTTGTGAGGTCATTCTAACATCTTACGGGAAATTGTGCATTTCCCATTTACATTTCACGTTAAATAATGATGTTAATTTTTATCGGCGATTTAAAATTTTATAAGTGAATTGATAAGTTTTAATTAAATAATAATTACCATTATTACGGGGATTGAAGTTGGCGTTAAAATTTAATTGTAAGCATTTGAACTCTAATCATTTAAAATTTACAATGATTTAAAATACTTTAATTAGGTACTTCTTTAAAGAGTCTTAATTCAAAATTAATCCTTGAGCACATGCTCAAATTGTAGCCTACATGTCATAATACCAGTGAAATAGTTTTGGCTTCACTTCCTACTGTACCTTAACGTAGCAAAAACTATCTGCCGTAGGCTATATAAAAAATTATACCGTACTTTAAATTTTTATTTAAAAAAAAAAAAGTTAACAGAAATGGAACTGAAATATTAATTGTCTTGCTTTTTATGCTGTATACTGTATACATTACTATTGCAGACCTGCATCGATTTTACACTATGATTCAATATACAGTACAGTCAGAAAAATATTTTTCGACAGTTTGAAATATAAAAACAAATGAATAAATGATGACGTTTCCGCACTTCGTGAAAAAGATTTCAAACGTTGAAAGAAATTTTAACTTATGCGCATACTGTATCATATTATAACGAAGTAAAAATGAATCTAAAGAAAGATAGCCTACATGTATTTATAGAAATACTGAAAAGTAAACGAAAAAACTGAGCAAATAATGCATTAAAAATATATCCATACAATATTATTATTTTTTATTTATTTTTTTTTTTTTTTATAAAAGCATTGAATATGTTTCTGCTTCAATTTTTCAAATTCTTCAAACATTAACATTAATAGTCTGAACGTAATAATTGCGCTTACAGCATAATATTTTAATACTAAATTATTGTTTGTTTCTCCATTTTTTGAAAAATGGAAATGCGATGCAAAATCCATTCCAATAAACGATGTTTACAAAACTTTGAATTATTTTTACGCGATTTATAATTTATCGCGTTTCGAAGAAATAGTTTTTCCGAATACATAATGTATTAGGGTAGCAGTTGGTCCAACCTTATATTGTAGTTATTCAATGCGTTGTTATGTGCACTGGATACGGGTACGAGTTCAATTTGATAGGTGAAACGCGACTATAGGAGCGTAAACTCCGCGAAGATCATTTTATAGAGTTACAAAATTAGTATTGGGACTTGGGAATATTTTTGTTGACCGATTAAAATTTGTTCAAATCTAGAAATCTAATACTGTACTTAAATAAATTGCATTTTGTTTAGAAGGAATATCTTTTTTTTTTTTAACTAAGAAATGATTACGAATAAAAATAAACTTGGTTTGCAAAATGTAATATTGCAAAATTAGATTTTTTTTTACAATCTACTTTTGAAATCTGTAAAAAGAAGTGGATCTAGGTTCATTGATTGAAACCTGTTTCAAACGCCCGGTGGAAATAAGTTATTAGGATGTTAATAATATTTGCCTGCGGGCTGCATGATTTTCGAGGTTTTTTTTACGAAGTTAGATGTAATGTTACGTATGGTAGCCTATATAAAATGAACGAAGCTTAAGCGTTTCGATGAATAATAATATCGATCAGAATATAATATAACATCTAAAGTTGAATTAAAATATTTTGAATGTTGAGCCACTTAAATTTGATCTTTGGATATTGAAAAACCTTGTATTGCATCGATAACATAACTTAACTGTTCGGAGTAGCTCTGTATTTAAAAATGTCTTTAAAACATTACAATACTTCCAAGACATCATTTTAAACTTAAACTAGGTTACGCAAAATGCAACTTCGATATAAGTTTATTTGCTTGCGCTGATTTAGAAAGGGAAAGTTTTTTTTTTCTTTCGTTTTAAACAAAAATCCTGGGGGATACAGCGCATGTACAGTAAACTTTATTAAAAAAAAAAAAAACACGTAACATACTGTATTTGATTTTCTATTTAACTTTGAAAGTTAAGCTAAAGAATTTATCCGAGCAAAAGTAAAATCGGGATAACAAAGGGTTGTTTGATCTTTATTTCTTTTAACGGTTTCTTTTCTCGCGTATTGCGCAGGGTGTTCTTAAAGTAACGCAATCCAAAATATAAGACTCTAGTAAAAACTCACGCAAATGGAAATTCTAAGCCATAATATTAATCAGGACCCAACTATATACTCTAGGTTTACAGTTACAGGTCTTAGCTGTTGAAATGACATTATCAAGCTCTATTTGCATTTGAGCATTTGAATTAAAACCTACTCTACAATGTCTGGTTTGACCGGTAGAGAATACACACCGAACAGAGCCTGAAGAGAGGACGTTGTAGTTTCTCTGTATTCCCCGTTGTCCCCAGAAATCTGATTACGGTCTGTCAGAATGAAACAGCGAAAAACAAGCATGGGCCTAACTTTTTAAGATTTAATAATTATCTCGCCCAAAACATTTTTAAAAAAAAAAAAAAAAGTTATAGGTTACCGGTACGTTAGACTTGCTTTGAATTCCAAAATGAGGAGATTTCAAAATACAGTAAAGTCTTCTACAAATCACATTTTTCTATAAGTTTTTAACGCTTATATACAAATAGCAAGGATAAAGTCAATTCCGGTTAACCTGTTAATTTAGAGTACCGGTATGCTGTCGGACCCAGATTAAATTCTTTTTTTTTTTTTAACGCATTTGCGTTTAAGTTTTATTTTCTCGTGTGTTGATCAGAGTTGCGTTAGTTTATGATCACTCACTGTATCAATCGAGAATATTGCATTATTTAAATAGAAAACAATAATAATTGTTCTTGGATTTTCTAATAATGTACCGACATTATTTTATTAACGATGCTTGTAAGATTAGAAATTTTTTAAATAAATTTAATTTCGATACACTGTTATATTACACTATACTCGCATAGAGTGAAGGAAGGAAATACGGGGGGAGAAAAAAAGATACAGTGTAGTGTTTCATGTAGCACTTGGAGTTTCTCAATTTGTTGCACGTAATTTTACGCTTTGGTGAACTTTTCGATTGGTTGAAATTCTATCTCCACAAACTTTCTTTCTTTTTTTTTTTTTTCTTTTTTCTTTTTTTTTTATTTCCACCATTGGAAATGGTGTGAAGGTGAACTTAACACTGAAATATATCGTAGTAAATGTATTAAATTCTATAAATAAGGCGCGCGGAATAATATATACAGCGGATAAAAAAAAAAATTCTTATACACGCGCTTCAAATAAAGAGAAGACGAAGGCGTTAAATGTAAATGTTATTTAGCAATTAGAAAATAAACATTGATCTCTCTACAGTAAAAATCTGCAGCGTATAAAAAAAAGAAATAGGCTAAAGCCTTTGAAGATGCTATATAGAACAGATTGATTTTTGTCTTAGCGGAAGTCATTGTAGATTTTAAAAGCAACGTTTTTTTTTTTTTTTTATCATCAGAAAGATCGAAGAAGAAAAAGAAACGACTTTAAAGAAAATAGTTACACAAAAATAGATTTTAACACAATACTCTTTGATAACATGTGTTCAAATTTAAGCAATTTTACTAAGTTTTAAGTTAACATTTGTGTAGTTAATTGTATAATGTTTAAGTATTATTAAACAAAACTTCCGTTTATTGAAATTCCGCACGAAATACTTTATCTTTTGTAAAAAATTTACACAATGTTTAATGTACCGGTAGTTAAAACTAATTTTTTTTTTTGTGTTTTTTCTTGATACTTTTGTTTTTAGGATATTGATTACGACGGCTTCAAGAAGTTTTTGGATGCGTATTTAGAAATTGACACGCCGAAAGAGCTTTCCACTCATCTATTCCTCTCTTTTGTTAAACGGCCGCCAAAATTGAATTTGCAAACGGCTGAAGGAAGATCACTAAAGGTATTTTATTAACTGCATTATGTTCTGCTCGAGTTAACAAGATGACTCGTACAAGGTTAGCCGAGTATAGTCTTGAGTAGCGAGCAATTATTATTGTGGATGGAAAAGGGTAAAAGTCAAGATGTTGACGTTGCTTTGAAAATGCGTAAACTAGTTTTGCACTTTATAACTTTAATATTAATGAGCACTTTTAAGAAGCTTTACGTGTAAATAGAACTTTAGTTTTTTTTTTTGTTTTGTTTTTTTAATTGATAAAAATGCTGAAAGTGTACGGCGAATTTGATTTTTTGATAGTATATTTTAAAACAATTTTTATAATCTACACTCGTTGTTCCAAAAGTTCCCGAACTTACCTTCTTCTAAAAAAAATCTTTCTGCGTTAAAATTTGTTTCCCCATCTTCAAAATTAATTATCTTTTCTTAAAAAACAAGTTTTATTTCTATACAGTTGGCCATTTTTTAACAGATTAATTTAATAGGAGAACCAAGATGTTTGTGCGCATTAAATTTTGTGTCCATTACGAATTCCTTTCTCGAGACCAAACTGTCAATTAAGAGCTTAATAAGAAACCTTTGAGTTCTGACAGTGTTATTCGTTAAAATAAGAAGAAAAAAAGTTTTGTAATCGATTTTTTTATTTTCTGCGGAACAAAGCTTTTTTTCACATACATAGTTTCAAGTCTATAAAATAAAACTTTATCTTGCTTATATTTTACTCCTGATGGACCGACTGTTTGATAGATATGAAAGAGAAAGAACTCGTAATGGACCCAAAAATTTAAACCCTCGAACTCGTTTCTTATTCAATCCATTGATAATAATATATTTGGCGACTATATTCCGAAATAAGACTATGATGTAAGTCTGGGGGGGGAACACCCGAAATGAAATTTGAAAAGTTTTTTTTTAGAAATTAATTTCGGGAACTTTTTATCAGGGGAATGAAATACAGTACTGAACATCTCTCTACTTCTGGGTGGGGGACGACTTTAGCTTTTGAAAGCTTTCTGTATTTCCCGATGTCACTGCTATAAAAACTTTTTGAGTGAAGTTAGTTAGGACTCAAGATGGGACAGCAAAAATTAAATCAAACAGAAAATATTAGAAGAAAAGTTGAGATTTTAAGTTACGGTATATGTTTATTTAAAAAAAATATTTTGGAGGAATAATAATTTTTATTTTATTTTTATCTGGTTGAAAAGTTGTTGGTTTTTTTTTTTTTTTTTTTGAAGAAAAAAGTAAATGTTTTGAAAGATTTTCTAATTTTAAATTTTTTTTATTAATAGATAGTTTTTTTCTTTTTTCTATTAAGTAAATATTAGGTGATAATTGTTTAGATTATATAGACGGTTTAAGCTTTGTTGTTATTGTTATCTGATGTAATCTGTTTAAAGATGTATGTGTGACACGCTTTTTGTGTTCCCTTTTTTTTTTCTCTCTTTTTTATTTTCGGCTGTTTGTGATCCTCAATTGTGCATTGACGTTACACGTAATTCGTATTCGCTCCTCAGTTGATCAGTGGTTACATAGGAGAAAAAAAGTATGTGGATTCTCCATTAACTGTTGTGTTAATCCAGGAGATGGCTGTAGTGGCTTCGACTACGGCCTGCGCTCCTATTACAGCTCACAACGCCACCGGTGGATCCATTCCTAGTCTGGGCACAGATCCAGAGCAAATGCAACAATCGTCTTCGTTCGGCGGGGCTGTTGGAAAAGTACATTCGTTGGCTGAAAAACTACACGGGTTAACTGAAAAGTTTCATAGTTTAGGACACTATAGAAGCGATAGTGACACGAGCAATAGACCCAGAACAGGTTCAAGTAATCTCACATTTTTTTTTTTTTTTAAATCTTCAAATCGTTTCATATTTATCTTATAATGATACGTTATAGGTAGCGTTGGAGCGACTGTACATCCCACTGTCATGGTCACTCAAATGTCATATACCGAGCCTATTAAATCGAATGACTCTTCGCCTAGTCACAGTCAGGTTTCTAGAAACTCTTCTAGGAAGTCGCAAAATTCATTAATAGTCAATGCTGGTATGCATTTTGATTTTTATTTTTCTTAGTCCCAGTATTTTAGATTAAGTCGTTTCTTAGACTACATTTATTTGCTCAATTAGAGTGATAGACTTTTTTTTTTTTGGTAAATAGCAGACTTTTGATGTTTGATGTACCGGCGAAAATATTTATTAAATCTTAGACATTACAAAGTAAATAATTAAAACGTTCAAAATTGTTGACTTATCGATATCAGCTTGAACTGGATATTAGACTGATTTTAAAATTTTGTTAACTAATATTGACAATTTTGCAACAAGATCGAAAAAATCAGATAAAATTTTAAAGATTTTTGTTTTAATTTAAAATAGGTCACAAAAAAATGTTGTTTTTTTATATTCTTTGTGATTGCATTAGATTATGAATTGCATTATTTTGATGTTAGAATTTGACAGACACAAGTAACCAATGAAAAGTTTTAGCTGTTTCTGCCAGGTTGTAGGCTTAACACAAGTTGCATAATTATTATAGGCTGCGGTATTTTTATTTTTAGTTATTGTTGTTGTTTTTTTGTTTTTTTTAAAGTTTTGCTTTTAGTTTGTTTGTGGTTTAATAATGATGTGGTAATGCGTTGAATAATGAATTTAAAATATTATTAAGCTTTTAGTAAGCTTTCATAATAATATAAGTGTGTAGGATTAAATTTGCGCTGACATGAAACATGATGGGAGGTATAAAAGCTTTTATAAATTTTTACGCGTCAAACTTCTTTTTATATATCTACATTATAATATAAAAAAAAAGCTTTGAAAAATTACTGGTAATTATTTTGAATTGCTCCAACAAGCATATCTATTAAGTTTCCAGTGAATTAAAATTACTAATTAGGCTAATATATATTTTTTTAATCTAATATCTAATGGATACGTTATTCTAGCCATCAGTTAAATGTTACGAAATTATTGTTGAAGCTTTTTAATTTTCAACTAAACATTTTTTCAAAACTGTTTTTTTTTTTTTTTGTATACATTTTTGATAGTTGATCCTAAAGTAATTCGTAAGGCAAGTAACGTTGACGTTAATAGCGTTCGGGTGCCGTTGAAAGACGTTTTCTGTTATTTGTCATTGTTGGAAGGAGGAAGACCCGAGGATAAATTAGAATGTAAGTGCTTTTTATCAAATTGAAATCACTCTTCAAATTTTTAATTAAAATTAAGAAATGTTTTTTTTTTTATTATTACTGTAGACATTTTATTCTTAATATTTTACATTTTTTTTTTTTTTAAGTATTATTATATTAATTAGAATACATTACATAGTATAAATATTAATGCAAAATGCTTAAGTAGTTTTATTAGAAAAATTAATTCGAAAAAGTATTCCACTTATTCTATAATATTTCCGAATTTCAGTTTAATATTGCCAAAGTAGATTTACCAATAATAATAAAAGGTTTCAATTTTTTATTTTATTTTATTATATTATAAAAACAAAATGTATACTGTAATATGTTATGGTTGAAGAAAGCAATATATTACAGTATTATTATTATAATTGGTTTTGTGTGTATGGTTACAGTAGGCCACTTTTTGTGAGTGAGGCTTGAAGTTCGTCGAAACTTTAATAATTAAATTATGCGATTCCGACCGATGCTGTGCATGCAATGGATTTTTACTTAATTAAGTACTGAGTTTACAAAATTAGCTGCTGTTTCGTAACTTATTATGTTTTATAATAAACCATACATACATTTCATATATTCTACTTTATTATTCAAGGATTTTATTAAATTTAAATTTTTTATTCAAACGCATAAATCTTGTTTGGAAAATACACCGTATACAGAGCATTGCATTATATTAATTTAATAAGGTTAAAAGATCAAATCTTTGTCGTAACTTACTCTTTATGCAAATAATTTTTATGATTTAGTTGTATAAGATTTGGAGATACAAAAAAAAAATTAAAAGATTTTTCTTTTTATTATTATTTGAAGTTGTGTTTCGCATGTACGACACGGATGGCAATGGAGTGCTCGATACTTATGTAAGTTGATGAGAGGGGAGAAGAAGCAAATTCAAAATTATTATTAAAGATGTTTAGAGCGTAAAGAGTAACAAACCTTTAAAATATTTAAATTTTAATTAATTTCAATGCCACAGGAAATGGACTGCATAATAAATCAGATGATGAATGTTGCCGACTATTTGGGCTGGGATGCTTCTGAATTGAAACCGGTAAACAATTTTTTTTTTTTTTTTTTAAATAAATAAATAAATAAATAAATAAAGGGTTTTGTTAGTTATTTAAATACGGTATTATATTTTGCATCAATAAACTTAAAAGTTGTTGTTGCAACATCGTATGTAATGAGATTACAACGTTTGGCATTTGCTTGGAACATAAAATTTTGTTAATGCTTCCTTCGGGGGAAATTCGGTTGGCGATTTAATTAGGACCTGGGAGGATTATTTCGATTTTGATGGGAAAAGTGTTTCTCGACTTTGTCTATCGTCGACATTTAAGCTTTTCAAACGTGAAAGAGTTCGTTATAAGCCAAAAAAGAAAAAAAGAATAATTAATCTTTTCCCCCACATATTAAATTTTCTTTTTAAAAAATAAATAAATAATTTTTTTTTTCGTCGTGATTTTCGTAAGAGAATTGTTATTTTCCCTCGAGATTTCATGCGTGGTTGAAAATGAAAACTTTAAAGCTAAATTAAATTTTATTACACTCAACGCTGGCTCAATTACAGTAATTTCATTAAAATAATTATTATGAACGCTTTGCTAGTCGAAAGTATTAAAAGTCGTTGAAGATTTAATTCATTAATATCTCTTGGGAAATTATTTGAAATGTTTGGTATTTTTTTTTTTTTTTGCTCGCTAATATTTTCTAAAATTCAAAAGTTAAATATTCCGTATTTATGATGTGCAACGACCGAAAGTACAGTGAAGTGATTAAAAATTGATTTTATTTCAGATTTTGCAAGATATGATGGTCGAAATTGATTACGACGCCGACGGCACCGTCTCGTTAGAAGAATGGAAAAGAGGAGGAATGACCACCATACCACTTTTAGTGCTATTGGGCTTAGAACCAGTAAATCAAATCAAATTTTCTATCGTTTAATAGCCTAGGGGCTGAATTAGGATTATTAAAATATCATTTTTTTTTTCGTTGTTGTTGAGCAGAACGTTAAAGATGACGGAAATCATGTTTGGAGATTGAAGCATTTTAGCAGACCAGCCTATTGCAATTTGTGTTTGAATATGTTAGTTGGGCTAGGAAAAAAAGGACTTTGTTGCATTTGTAAGTATTATTTATTTATTTTTGTATTAATCTACGAGCTATAAAACAATAAATTCGACGCAACTTAAAATAAGCCTATATAAATACAAGTTGGTTAGGCTTATACCGTAACTTCGTCTTAATCGAAAAATTAGAATTTAGAGCGTTTAGAAATTTTTAAATATTTCTTATTACGAGGCTTCAATTGAAAATGATATTATTTTATATTATTGCTGCATTTAGTTTGTAAATATACCGTTCACGAACGCTGTGTTCAAAGGGCTCCAGCATCCTGCATCAGCACGTACGTCAAATCGAAAAAAACCGCTCAGGTATTATAATAAATAAATTCCATTTTATTTTATTTAATATAAAAAATAAAAAAAAATTTGGCAACGAAACTCATTTAAATTGAAATTGAGGTTATGACCCATCATTGGGTTGAAGGAAATTGTTCCGGGAAGTGCAGTCGATGTAAGAAATCAATCAAAACTTATAACGGAATTACAGGACTTCACTGCCGTTGGTGCCAAATGACTGTGAGTTAAGAACAACAAAAAATGAGAATTTGAACTAAAAATAAAAGTTTTAAATTAGTTCAACTTTTTGAGATATAATGTGAAATTGAAAACGAATTGTTATTATTTTTTTTTTTATCAATCAGCTTCACAATCGGTGTGCCTCCCAAGTGAAACCAGAATGTAATTTAGGTGAACATAGGACTCACATTCTGCCTCCTACTTCAATCTGCCCAATGGTTTTGGTAAATTGATAAGAATAATTATTTTTTTAACTCTTTAACATTTATTTTTTGGTTGTGTATTGGAAAATGTATTAATTTTATTAGGATAGACAACGAAGCATTATTAAAGAGAACAAAAAAAATTTGTCCAGGTCAGAATCGTCCACATTCGAAAATAACCACAATAGTTTGGTAACAATTGACGTATATAACACATTTAAATTGCGTTGAATTATTTAATATTACAAATTTAATGTTTTCTTTGAAATAAGGTTTCGCCAATGTCATTCCAAATAAGCCCAACCCAAGGTACTAATCCACTTCTTGTTTTTATTAATCCAAAAAGTGGAGGTCGGCAAGGTGCTAGGTAACATTCAATCCCCGTATTTTAATTTTGTTTTTCAAATTAGAAAATATAAATTTTTAATGCGTTTTTTTTTTTTAGAATTTTAAGGAAATTCCAATATTTATTAAATCCTCGTCAGGTGTTCAATTTAGCTAAAGGAGGACCGATGCAAGGGTAATAAATCTTTGCTGTTGTTTTTTTTTTTTTTTTATACTTTGTTAGTTTTATTTGTATATATTCAATTGTTTAGCCGTTTATTTCAATTTTATCTTTGCTTTTGACAGTTTGTTATTTTATAAAGACGTCCCAAATTTTCGGGTTTTATGTTGTGGTGGAGACGGAACGGTAGGATGGATATTAGAGTGCATGGGTAAGTTTGTTTTATAATGAAATAAATTTAATGACGCTTGATAATTTTTGATCTTTTCTTATAGATAAAATTCAATTTATTAATCAACCACCTGTAGCCATTTTACCTTTAGGAACGGGTAATGATTTAGCGAGGTGTCTAAAATGGGGTCCTGGTAAATAGCTTTTTTTTCCATCCCGCATAAACATTCTTTCAATGATTTAGTTTATTCTCATTTTAAATGAAAGGTTACGATGGCGAAAGTTTGCAAAAGTTTTTTAAGAAGGTTGATAAAGGGAACCAGGTAATGATGGACAGGTGGCATATTGAACTTGGACAAGCGGAAACGCCCAAAGAAGAAGCTGGAGATCCTATTCCATATAATATCATTAACAATTATTTTTCTATAGGAGTGGTACGTTTAACTTAATTTTTTTTTCTTTAAATTATTATTGTTGGTGCTCATATTTTTTTTGTTTTGGTTTAATAAAGGATGCTTCCATATGTATTAAATTTCATTTAGAAAGAGAAAAACATCCCGAAAAATTCAGTAGTCGGTTAGCTAATTTCTGATTTTATAACTATTATTTTTTTTTTTAATTGGAGATTTTAAAATCTTTCGATTATTACAATTATTTTTTTTTACTTATTATTAATTTATACATTATCGTATAATTTTAGGATGAAAAATAAAATGTGGTATTTTGAGTTTGCTACAACGGAAACGTTTGCAGCCACTTGCAAAAATTTACATGAAGATGTGGATATAATGGTAAGCCACGATAATTTTTATTGACAGTAGTTACTGAAGAATAAAAAAAGTTGTATCATCGAAAGTTAAAAAATGTTTTTTGAATTGGAATTTAGTGTGATGGAATTTCTTTGGATTTGGCGAACGGACCATCGCTACAAGGAATTGCGCTACTCAATATTCCATATACTCACGGAGGAGCAAACTTGTGGGGTGATAATGCTAGTCACAAAAAAAGGAGTAAAAGTTCTTCGAAAATGAAAAAGAAAAAAGATCGAGATAGGGATTTGTCTTCAAGTAGTTTTAATTCAATTGAATTGGGCACGGCTATCCAAGGCAAGTTTGTAGTTTCAAAATAACAAATTTTAGTTTTAGAAAAAAAATTTTAGGTTTAATTTTATTTATTGTACATAAATTTATTTATTTTTTTTTTGTAATAATTGCAGATGTTGGGGATAAATTAATTGAAGTAATAGGATTAGAAAATTGTTTACATATGGGCCAAGTTCGGACGGGATTGAGGGCATCAGGGAGGAGATTAGCGCAGTGCTCTTCTGTGGTTATCAGGTAATGTTTTGAAACTAATTTTGTAAGAAAAAAAATATAAACTCCATTTTTTAAAAAAACATTTTTTTAGGACGCGAAAACGGTTTCCAATGCAGATCGACGGTGAACCATGGATGCAGCCGCCATGTACTGTAAGTAAACTCCCTCAATCTACACGGTGTTCATAAAAAGAAAAAAACCCAACTGAATAAGTATTAAATAATTTTAATAATCTAAATATTTTAATTGACACATGAAGAAACTTTACTTTAAAGACTTTTTTTAACATTTAATTGTTCAATTCTGTGTTTAAAATAATCTCCTTCGACCCCAACGCAGGCACCAAAACTCATCGTCCCCGCATGTGTCATTAAAATATTTAAGAATATTAAAGGGATTTAATACTAATTCGGTTGGGTTCGCTTTTTTTACGAAGACCATTACTTAGTCTTTATTTCCTTATTAACAATTAATTCTTGTAACTGTTATATTATCTATTAAGATATATATCACTCACAAGAACCAGGTGCCAATGGTGATGGCTCCACCACCAGAAAACAAAATACGACTATTTAGATTTTGGAAAAAACGTAACTGATATTTATGCGAAATGAGGTTTCTCAGCTATAGACGACGGAGTAACTTATTTGAAGATCATGTACATAAATATAATTAATACAAGAATGAAACAGCAGCCTTATTTATAAATGTCGATATATATAATATGTATATATATATATTATACAACATAAATCCCGGATAATATATATGTATATTGTGAAATTTTAAAAATGTCAATCTTATATTTATATATACATATTATAATTACATATACAATATGAATCCGAAATGCGATTTACAGTCTCATAATATTATGCTATGGTAATAATAGCTATACAAAGTATACTCAAAGAGGAAGTTTTATCCAAGGAAATTTTTATCATCCATCATAATATTATTACGGTTTTGCCAACTTTTACTCGTTGCGAATTAATCTTTTCTTGCAAATAATATTCTATTTACAAACAAAAGAAATTTATCATGCGACATTATATCGTTTCATTTGACCAATTTTGTACGAAAATCATCTTTAAACGTTATCATTATCTCTTTAAAAATCTTCTTTTATCTCACTTGAAATTCAAAGCTCTTATCTATTTATGATATTAATTCTTATAATATTATATTCAAACAAAAAAAAAACTTAGAATATCAGTACAAGTTTAAAACGTCTTATCATTCATTATGTCCCTAAAATATTTAAATTCAAATGTCGTTTTTTTAAAAAAATATATCTTATTAAAGCTAATTTTCAAATGAGATAAGCTAAAGACTTGTTTTTTTTTTCTTAATTTATTTTTTTTTTTTTACTCCGCTACTTTCAATCTGTAATATTTCATAAATGTTTGTATTTTTGCTTTTACACGCTAACAAGATTATAATTATTAACTCTCATTATTCTTTCAAATTCGGACGAAAATCCTGTTCAGCGTCTCTTTAAAAAAAAATTCCATTTATTAATAAATATGAAAATAATGAAGTTCTGGGTGTACAGTACGTAAAGAAATTCGTTGAAGTTAAACGCTGATTGGCAAGATTCAACTGAAGATCAAATTTATTTTTTGTTCGTAAGTATTTCGAGCCCTTAAAATAATAATTTCTTAACAATATATTAATAGTTACGATTTAACGAATTTATTACACCTTGCGAATCATTTTCCAAAAAAAAAAAAATACTCTTAACCGCGTAAAGTTTACATCAACTTTATAATGTAACGTATATTAAAAAATGAAAATATATAAAATCCTTTTTATATTCTTTAGTTTTTACCGGAAGAAAAATAAAATGTCAAGAAGTTCGTGCAATACACTTGATCTAACCAGTTTGTAGTGACTAGATTCAAATTAAAACAGCTACACTCTAAGAATAACTGCATTCCAGAGAGAAAAGAAATCAAGGCCATCTTTAAAAGAAATGAAATGATAAAAATATCAAGAACAATAAACGCAGGGGAGATAATTAGAGAAGAAAAATTGAATGAAGTTGATTCACATGAACTGGAAATAGAAGTAAAACTAACTACGGGGTTTGTTAATCCACGTTAAACCAAACTAATTAAATGTTTTCTAGATTATGAAAACATGTTTGTAGAACTGTAACTTAATTATTCGACGTTAAGAATTCGCATATTATTAGTTGATCCAGCTCCTTGACGCCAACCGGTAACTGCCACTACGTGATCGCCTTTCTTCATGAAACCTCGTTTCTTTCCAATATCGATAGCGTATTGAATTCGAAGATCAACATCATTCTGCCAATCGTCAACTCGGTCCTCTATAAAAAAGACATTTGGATTAAGACAAATTTATAGGTAAATTCTGCTTTAACTAGAATTATTTTTAGTACCAGGATAATGAATGGGCATAAGGCCTCTGAACAAGTGACATTGTCTGGCCACTTGAGGAAAACGCGTTACGGGCATAACGGGACACCTAGGTCTATATTTGGAGATCAGATGAGCCGATCTACAAGAAAATATCTAATCAATAAAATATGAAGTTTATAAAGGCATAATTTAGATGAACCTTCCGGTGGTTGTTATCACAATAATAGCTGCGGCCCGACACTTGAACGATGCTTCTACGGACGAAATAGCGATGCTGTGCGTAGCGTCGATGGGTACCGCGAGTCCGTGACATAATTCGATAAACAGCTGTTTGTGCCAAACGGCGGCTTCTGCTTCTCGGCAAATCTTTTAAAATAAGCGAGATATTTTTCTATTTACTCAATTACAGAAAGAAAGAATAGTGTCAAAATATTACATTATGCATTATAGTAACGACTTCTAATGGATAATCTCCTTTGGCAGTTTCACCAGACAACATAACGCAGTCGGCTCCATCGAGAACGGCATTAGCTACGTCGGTACCTTCAGCACGAGTTGGTCTTGGTTTTTTAACCATACTTTCTAACATCTACTTTTAAAGTAAGTTTTTAGGATCAAAGCATTTCTTAAAAGAGAAATTTATACAAACAGGTTACCTGCGTAGCGCAGATTACTGGTTTTCCGGCTTTATTGCATTTGGCGATCATCATTTTTTGTGCGATGAAAACCTTTTCCGGAGGAATTTCAATTCCAAGATCACCACGAGCCACCATTATTCCGTCACTAGCTTCAATAATTTCGTCAATACTAAACAATTGGACGAATAAAAAGAATTTTTTTTTTAGCATCGTTTAGTAAGCGCATTCCATAATAATGACGCACTTATGAACGCCTTGGTGATTTTCAATTTTCGATATGATTTTAATATTCTTTCCAGCCTCTCCTAAAATACTTCGAATGGAGTGAACACCTGCAGCATCTCGAATGAACGACGCGAAAATCATATCCACCTGTATATATTATAACCATTTGAAAAAAAAGTTCAAACGAACACTTCAAAAACATTTGTTTACATCGTGCTCCACACCGAATAACAGATCGGCTTTATCCTTCACGGAAACGGCAGGTAAATCAACCGCTACACCTGGTAAATTTACACCTTTCTTGCTTCCTAACAATCCTCCATTCTCAATCTCGCAATCCAAAAAATCGGGTCCTTTAAAATAATTTGTACAGTAACGAAAAAGTATCGACAAAATACCATTACAATCTTACCAACAGATTTAACCACAAGAGAAATTAATCCGTCATCGACAAAAACTCTGTTACCGGGTACTATCACTTTAACGATGTTCTTATAATCTACATAAATAATTTTGGACGATCCTTTCTCCGAATAAGCATCGTCTATCGTCACTTTAACATTGTCACCCTTGATCATTTCGACCTCAGCTGATGCACCCTTTAAACCAAAAGTCAAGAAAAATTCAACCCTGAGCTTTATTACGTTCCATTAAGAATGTCTTACTCCTTCTAATAAACCAGTACGAATTTCAGGTCCTTTCGTATCTAAAGCGATGGCCATAGGAAAACTCTCGTTGACTTTTTGCCCATAAATTTTCACGGCTTCCCGAACGTTCGTGATGGTTCCATCATGATACTGTACAATTCGAAGGCAAATAAATGATACCTTTGCTGCGATATTACGTAATAATTTATTTTTGCTTTTTTTACCTCGTAGGTTCCGTGTGAAAAGTTGAGTCTGGCCACGTTCATACCATTTTCGATCATCTGTTCCAACATTCCGACATCTCTCGAGGCAGGCCCTTAATTAGAGAACCACGATTATAAGTTCCCGAGAAAAATAATAGTGCGAAGCGCATATTATACAAACCGATGGTGCAAATAATTCCAGTCATCCGAAGGTACGATGGAGGTGAACCAATATCCAACGCCCCGAGATGATCGAGATAGGTAACCGCGTCTGCTGCTTGCATCTGCATTTTCAGGATTTCACTATGGGGCATCTGTGACCGATTGAGGTTTAACAAGTTAATTCATATGGTATTACGAATAAAATAAACGACTGAATCGAGACAGGATTTTAACTTTATTGTTTTTAGAAGCTCGAATTCATTCATGCAGTGAATATAACAGCAGCTAAAGCATGCAATTTGCAGCAATTACATAACCGGTATGTACCGATTCTTTTATTACTCTCCTTATCCTTGATTACTCATTGAATTTATGTATGGTTGTCATTAAGTATTAAACAACAGAAGGTATTATTTTTTATTTTATAAAAAACCTGGGATAAACTGTATAATTGAAAATATATTATAATGATGATGCATTTTCTGTAATTTTTTTTTTATCAAATTAGCAAAGGTGTGCGATTGGTGTAAAATTAGAACATAAAACAGTAAATTGCTGGCTGTAGAATATTAGTGTAATTTTAGTTTGAAAAGGAAAAAATGTGCCACATTTTATTAAACGTTGGACTTGACAAAATGTTTTTTTCTTCCCCAAGGTCGCCCGTCAAAGTCAAACGTCTAGGATGTGGGTATTACGACGGGGAGAAAAAAAAATAGAACATGCACGGCGGCTCAACGTAATCGCCCTGTACCGTACCTTGATAATATAGCTGGGATTTGAAGCGGAAGAAATAGTAATTTAGCCTATAGCCAATAGCAGAATTAAATTTTACAGAAGCTTTGAGCGTTATTCTAAAATATTTTTGCCTGCGGGTTTTAATTAATTAGATTAATTATTATAGGTGAAATCTTCGTTCCTTACCAATTGTCGAAACAGCCGATTTCTTGATTTTTGCGGAATAAAATCCGAATGTGGAGAATTAAGCGGCAGTGCGCATGCGTGGGATAAGTAGGGTAGGGGCGAAGGGGGAGCTACCCTAAAGGGGGGCGTTGAAAGCACGTGCACAATACGTGACCTTTAATCGTGACATAAATCTTTGGCTAAGCTAGAAAACCTCCTAACTCACAAAATTTACATTTTACACGCGAGCCAAAAAAAAAACAACAACGATTTTCTCTTGAAGGATTGACATGATCGAAGTTGGCCACAGTTTGTTTTTGGTATTATTAATTAATTTCCTATCGAGTAATATAATTATGAAATTCTTCGGTAAATGTTTTCATAATAATTAGATGCAGAATGTCAAAACAAAATGAGAGAACGGTATTCGACAAAAATTAGAGTTGGGAGGTTTTATATTTTAGCCAACGAAGTGACAGTACGGCTACACTTGGTAGAGAATACAACAACAACGTTATCAGATGTCAAAATGAAATTTCACTAAATGGAAACTGAAACTACTGAAATTTGAAACTTTCAATACAATAATAGCCTATAGCATAAACAATGTACAATGCATGTAGTGGAATATTATGTACAATAATACTGTATATGGAGACGGAGATAATTTAATATAATTATTATTATTGTACATGTAGTAGTCGTCGAGATAAAATTATTGTTTTCGACATACAGTATTTCCATTTTTTAGATAAAAAATATAATAGGTCTACCGTATTTTTTATTATTATTTCGTGTGGAAATTCAATATATTTTCTGATAAGAAATATATTATTTTTTCAATCCAAAAAATGCAATTTAATTCGTAAACAAATGATTTTTTTTTTTTTTTTTTATCAATTATTGGTAAACATGTTTTTCTCTTTAAAATCAATAACAGTTTATTCCTGAAAACTTAATAAAATTAACAAACTTGATCTTTCTGGTTATTTTATCAATGAAATTATAACCGATTACTTTGACATTTCAACAGTCTGTTTATTTGTTACAATCACGTACAGTAGATCAAGTTTAATAATTATGTAATCTCGGTATACATGTGCATGTAAATTTACTTTATTAACCCTTGATAATTAGAATATTATTATTTTCTTGTCTCTACCTAGGTACCATTCAGTAGTTGCAATTTGACATGCCCAGTAGCCTGCTGATTATATCGTCCCCAAAAAGAGAATGGAGGGTCAAAAAAAAATAAATAGTAGGGTCAAATACCTTTGATAAAAAGGTTTGGTTTTCAAGGTCACTATCGGTGAAAACAAGTTTCATCCTTCATCCAAAGTTCAAATTCATTTTTCTAATTGAAAGCGAATGTTATTTACTCCATTTAATTTCACAGGAACCACGTAGTCGGATTGAATCAGTCGCAATAGCAACACTTTGAAAAACTGTGCACGTAAAATACTTTTTAAAATGTTCAAGAATCGAGTAATTAACTTTTCTCCAGGACCATCTGCAATCCCTTTAAGTGTCAGTATAAAATTGTTATTATAGTTTTTTTACATAATTTTTTCTTTTTAGTAAAATGAGTATGAATTTATAGGTGTTGAAGAAAGCCCAAAATGAGTTTTTAAATTGGAATGATTCAGGTGTCAGTGTTTTGGGTAATAAGTGTATTTGTGAATACATTTAGGGCAATTTTAATAATGTAATTATAACATATTTTTATAGAAATGAGTCACAGATCTCCTGAATTTTTGGCCATCATAAGAAAGGCAGAGCAATCACTGAGAGACATATTGTATATTTTCCTTCATTTTTTTAAATAATTTCCAAACAATTATATATATATATTTTTTAATTTTAGAGATATTCCAAGTGATTATAAAGTATTATTTATGCACGGTGGAGGCATCGGACAAAATAGTTGCATTCCGTTGAACCTTATGAGTGATAAGGGAACTGCCGATTACGTTGTCACAGGTTCTTGGTCGGCTAAAGCTGCTAAAGAAGCTGCCAAATATGGAAAAGTCAACTTGGTATTCCCGAAGCCTGCAGTATTCAATGGTAACAAAATTAGCATTAACAGTAATAATTTATTTTTATTTATTTTATCTTATTCATTTCAGGAATCCCTGCTCAAAGCACTTGGAATTGCAATTCTGATGCTGCTTATCTTTATTATTGCGACAATGAAACTATCGAGGGTACCTAAATAAAATAATGTTCTTAAAATAAAATCTTAAATTTTTCTAATTTTATAATTTCTATAGGTATTGAATTTGATTACATCCCCGAATCGAATGGTGTTCCTCTAGTTTGTGATATGTCTTCCAATATTTTATCTCGACCGATTCCAATTAATAAGGTTTTCATCTTTTAGTTTTCATATTAAAATCTTGCGGGGTTAATATTAAATCATCTTAATTTTAGTTTGGTTTAATTTTTGGAGGAACTCAAAAAAATGCCGGCGGTGCCGGTTTAACCATCGTTATAATTCGCAACGATCTTTTAGGAAAACAACACGCACTGTGTCCTGAAATCTTCAATTATAAAGTAGTGGCTGAGCAAGAATCTCTTCTCAATACACCGCCTTGCTTTAAGTCAGTTTTTATGGCAAAAAAAAAAAAAAATTTCATCATAAAAGATTTTAATTTTTTTTACTCTAGCATCTATCTCACCGGTTTGGTTTTGGATTGGATCAAAGACCAAGGTGGTGTGCGAGGTATTCAAGATCTTGCGTCTCAAAAAGCCAAGTTATTTTTCGACATCATAGATAATTCCAATGGTTTTTACGAGTAAATCTGTTTAAAATATTATTATATAAGCTCGTTAATATACAACATTATTTTCTGATAGCTGTAAAGTTGAAAAGGGAAATCGGAGTCGGATTAACATTTGCTTTCGAATCGGATCTGAAAAACCCGACACCGAATTAGAAAAAAAGTTCTTGGAAGCTTCGGAGAAAAGCGAAATGATTCAGCTCAAAGGCCACAGGTAAATCTGTCACCAAATATTGGTATTAATAGTGATAAATATTGAATTTTTTTTTTAATTTAATTGCAGAAGCGTTGGAGGAATTCGAATATCTTTATACAATGCGACTACTTTGGAAGATGCCCAAAAGTTGGCACAAATGATGACTGATTTCTATAAATTACACGGCGTTCACCAAAAATAAAGGCTTATAAGGTAAGTTTTTTGATGTCAAAATTATATCGTACAAAATTCCATTCGCCCAATTTGACAACAGATTTTTTTAAAGAAAAAACAAGTCTTATTGATGCCAAAAATCTTGTTTGAAAAATTGAATGAATTTGAGATTGATTTTGCTAAATAATTATTATTTTAATTGGAGAAAAACAAAATTGTTAAGAACTTTTGGGAATGATTTTTGATAATTAATTATAAATTTTTTGCACACAAATACTTTATTCATTCTAACGTTTTAATTTATAATTCGCGCTGACTAAAGACTTGATCTAGGGCTTGTTCTATCGCTCGGTTCGTTCCTCTTAATCCATCCACCACCTGTTTTGCCCATTCGAAATAGCGTTTTACTCGTTCTTCACTCCATCCTACTGGAGCACATTTAATTAAATCTCTTAAATTGTACAATTTGTCGGCTAATTTGACTAGTTTGGCTTTATACGAGCAGGTAGGCGCGTGAACGATCTGCAATCTCTTTCGTTCGTCGTACGGTAACGATTTGTCATCTGTTACTTCTCTAACTATACCGACCACTTCGGAGCCAAATTCTTGCTCAATTTCTTCGAAAGTAGTTGCGGTATCCTCGACGGTGTCGTGTAAAATCGCAGCCTAAAATAAAAATTTAAATAATAAAAATAATTTTAAAGAAAATGTTAAAAATAATTATGTAAAATTACCAAAATAGTAGGGACATCCGTAACTCCGCCCTCTTGGGTTAGAATATTGGCCACTCCTAATTTTTCAAAAAGTTTTATTAAGAACACCGTTAAACATATTTTTATTTCTTTTGCAAATACCTAAAGGATGATTGATGTAAGGTGTTTCAGCCAAGTCCTTTCTCCTTTGATCCTTGTGTTTTAATGCCGCAAAATTGGCGCATTTCACTAAGTTGTACACGTCTATATTCACTTCGGCCATTAAATAATTTCTCAATAGTAATGGTTATATTGTTGCTCTTTCGTGCTGTACGCGGTAGTATTAATCTCAAAGTAATACGAGAATAAAGCTAGGAGGATTAAAGTTTGACTAGATTAAATTATTAAAATTGATTACCGTACTGTAATGCAATCGGAAAAAGTTGCTATAGGATTTGATAGCTCTTGAGTTATTAATCCAGCATCAGCAATCAAATTTAAAGAAAATATCTTGAACTTTAAAATACGGTAGTGCGCTATAATAATTATTATTAAATCACAATACTAAATTTCTTGGTTAAATGCCGGTAACATCCGATTATAATAATTAATTTTAATAGACAACTTTTTTACTTTTAATTTTCACTCCAGCTGTGATTTTAGGATTTACATTTTGAGATTTACTTGAAGATTTTGAAATTCCTGACGGGATTTCCGCTTGCATTACGTCATTGATACCGTGGTAACCTTCCTACAGCGCCTTACGAGGGTCCTCAAAAAAGGAATTTATAAAACAGTGAACTTCGTGGGCCACCGTAGTGTATTCATTGCGCGTCAAATATGAAGTAAAATGGCCAAAGGTATAAAGAATCGTTTGAAGAGGAGATTTTGGGAAACGGATTGTTACAAACAGGATGATAATTATTATGAAGTCCTTGACAAGTGATTTTAGGTGAGCAGTTTATTAATACAAGTACTTAAGATTTAATTGGTATTTCTATCAAAGAAAATAATATTGATTAAATTATTGTAGTTTAGGAAAGCGCTGAAAAGGCTGTAGCTACCGGTAGTAGGCCTACTTTTGAGATGTCATTGTATCGGTAATATAATGCGCTGTATCATAATTTTATAATCCAACTCAAAACTATAACTATGGTAAGTTTATTAATCACTTGGTCTTGCACGCTGCGATCAGATTAAATTTGGTGACAACGAAAATTTTATTTTAAATTCCATATTATGTAGCTTGATAATAATATAATTATGCGTAGCCTATACTGTAGGCCTGTATATGTACTTTGCTTTGCTCCAATATGGAAATTAATATTGTTAAAGTAATGAAATTCTTAGTTTTTTTTTTTTGTTGTTGTTGTAAAAATTACACTTCATAATTTCTGTTGTGCGAGAACGTCAATGACCTATTGCACGAATAGTAAAATGAAGTACAGTACTGTATTGTAAAATGTAGGCTACTGGATCGACCGTTTGGATGATAATTGGTAGTTATTACCTATACAGTACATGTACTATGATGTTATGTTATTTAGGTTGTGCGTGTAAGCATATTATTATTATGATAACGTGATTTCTGCGATATATTCAATCAATTAACTTTTCACGTATCCATTCAATTTTATTAATTGCTTTTAAATAATGAATTTTTTTAATTTTTGTTAGTTTTTTGGAGTGTATACGCCCATTTTTTGACACGTTCTTTTAATTTGAAATTTGATTGATTTTGAGTGTACCTAGTAGCCTAATTATTGAAATTATTGCAGAAGTGATTATATTGTTCACAATTGAGTTTGACACTATTATTTTGTAAGCTTACTAATCAAAAGTTGATTTTACAGTATAATGATGAACGAGTAGGCCTAAATTATAATTGTCTTAATTCAAGGACAAACAGCTTTCATCCGGATGATTAGGCTATAAACTTTTAAAAATGTTGAACAAAAATGGCTTATTTAGTTGTTCAAATAAAGGTTATCGTGAACAACTAGAAACAAAATGCATGTCTTTGATAACATTGCCTAGCAAGGAATTTTGTTGAATCATTGCGCTCGCTTACAATTAAGATGTTGCAATATTGTTTCTCAAAGTTGACGTCACGTTTGACACCCAAGGAAGTTTTGAGTATAAAATGATCGAACGACCTTCACTATTAATTTTATTTTTTCAGTTTCTACTTAACAGTAAAAACATATTTTGAGCCTTTATTAGAAATAACAGCATGGATGTATTAGGGTTGTTTAGCATACCTAATTGGCTAATTGTTGTCTTGATTCTTTTTGTTCTACTTTACACGTAAGTTTGTAGGTTATGATACGAGAAGCAAAGTAATTTTCAAACCTGAAATGTGTTAATTAGAGCGATTTCATTTCAATATTATAGTGTTACAGGTATTACAGTGCTATTGCAGTAGGCTTATTTAAAAAATGAGGGAGAGTCAAATTTTGCTTTAAAAAAATGGAAAAAGTTTTTATAGCGGAAACTTTTAAAAATATTTTTATTTTCAACATTGCATATTAAAAAAAAGCTTATTTTTCTTAATGACTTTGTTGTAAATCGAAAGTCTTGTCATTCGACGATTAAATTTGAATTCTTCCCATGTCTTTTAAATCGTAGTACCTTGTTTTGAAATTGTTAATAAATTAGGCAAATAGTATTAATCTGTCATTTTTTAATCACAAGTTTACATTTGTTTTAATAGGTATTCTACTTGGAACTACGGATATTGGGAAAAACAAAATGTGAAAACTATACCTCCCACTTTTATGATTGGCTCGTTGCATAAAATGATGGCAAAGGTTTGAGCATTAAATAATAATTATGCGGCATTTGTAATGCATAATGTGACTAATGAAATGTTTACAGCCTGCAGCCGAATACGATTTGGAAAACTATCACAAATATGGAAAAGTTTATGGGTAAACTATATAGGCTAACCGTTTATGTCACTGTTTTTATTTATGTTTTTATTCGTCAATTGTCTATTTTTTTTTAGATCGTACGCGTTTCGTGAACCATACTTAATGATTCATGATTTAGAAATGATAAAAGCGGTTTTAATCAAAGATTTTAAATCATTTGTTGACAGAAGAGTAAGCATATTAATATAAAATTTAGTTTTAATTTAAGCTTTTCAAAAAAAACCGTTTTTTTTTTTTCATCTAGAACGTGCCATTGGGCGGAAAGGCCAAATTATTAACCAGGCAATTTTTGACAAACTTGCGAGGAGATGAATGGAGATCGGCTCGAGCAGTGCTCACATCAACGTTTACTACAGGAAAGTTAAAACATGTAAGGATTCAAATTTTTAAAGTTGGCAATTCATTGTAATATTAATAGTACGGAATTAATTAACAGATGGGCAATTTGATGGACGAATGTGC
Source organism: Polydesmus complanatus (assembly GCA_034692225.1). Classification (NCBI taxonomy): domain Eukaryota; kingdom Metazoa; phylum Arthropoda; class Diplopoda; order Polydesmida; family Polydesmidae; genus Polydesmus; species Polydesmus complanatus. The sequence goes on along the minus strand of JAQGAZ010000409.1, from coordinate 39,456 downwards.
GCGTAAGATGACTGATAGTTGCCGTCAAGATATAAAAAAGCAGGATGGAATTATCAAAATTAAAGAGTAAGTAGTTACAGAAATTAGTTGTGCTAAAAAAATGGTGTAGCCTAATCCAGCTTTGATGCGATAATTTGATTTCACAAGTACATTAACTGATATAAAAATAACTTAATTTTAATATTTATTTTTGGCGCTTTACTTTTCGGTTTAACCAAATCATTTCAGTCAACTAAATTTTATGTACCTGTATATTTTTCAGCCGAATTGGTGTTTATACGATGGATGTTATTTCTACGTGCTGTTTTGGCACATCAATCAATTCTCAAGACCCAAATGATCCATTTATTCAACACGCCAAGTTGTTATTTAACCGAAACTTTAGCTTGGTTCTGCTCGTCATGGGTGCGTTTATTATTTTAAATTTTAAATACAATCACTTTGATACTTTTAATGAACTTTCAAAATAATTGCTAATCTGTTTGTATTTAAATTTTGTAGTTGTTTTCCCAAAATTAATTGAACTTCTCCAATTGTCTATTTTTCCTTTGAAATGTTTAACATATTTCGAAAGTGCGGTTCACAAAGTCGTAAATTTCCGTCGTAAGCAAAACGAGGTAATAAACATTTTAACACGGTTTGACGTAAATTTCATTTAAATTTAATATTTTAACAAATTAAATCAGAGGAGAAATGATTTTTTGCAACTGTTGTTGGATGCACAAGCACAAGAAAATAAGGGCGAATTAATGGAAGCTGACGATGACACATTTTCAGCGGAAGAAAAAGTTGAAGTAAACAAATCAACATGGAGAAAAACCAAAGGTAATTTTATCCATACATGTACATGATTGTATAGCTTAAGACTCTTTTTCTAAACTTCGATTTTACAGTTTTAGATGAAAGTGGGTTAGTTGCCAATGCCATATTATTTCTTCTGGCCGGATTTGATACAACAGCAAATACTATTAGTTTCGCCCAATATCTTTTGGCATTAAACCCTGATATTCAAACAAAATTACAGGAAGAAATAGACGAGGCAATTGGAACACATGTAGGTTCACCACTTTTGTTATTACTTTTCTTTTAAAATTATAAAAAGAAAATTTTTAGGGCAAATTGAATCATGAAATCATAATGACGTTACCATACGTTGACATGGTTCTTTCCGAAACTCTTCGAATGTATCCTCCAGCGTTAAGGTACAATCGATTAACAATTGACTTTATTGTGTGACCCAATTTAAAAAAAAAATTATGGAATGTACTGTATTATGTATATTAGGTTAGAGCGCGAATGCACAAATGATTACGATTTAGATGGAATCTCAATAAAGAAGGGAATGTTATTAGCTGCTGGAGTCTACGGCATTCATCACGACCCCGAGATTTACCCCGATCCGCATAAGTTTGATCCTGAGAGATTTACTCCAGAAAACAAAGCGCAACGCCATCCGATGGCATATTTACCTTTTGGAGCCGGTCCTAGGATTTGCATTGGCATGCGATTTGCTCAAATGGAAGCTAAAATTGCTCTAGTTAATTTTTTCAAAGATTTCAAAGTCTCTCCATGCGCTCAAACGGAAGTAAGATTATCATTCACATTAACTTGAAATGTTAATTAGTCAACCTGAAATACTTTTTTTTTAGATTCCTATTAAACTTAAAAAAGGAATTCCGATGATGATCCCTGTTAACGGAATAACTCTTAAAGTTGAGTCGAGAAGTTAAAAGTTGCAGTTTTAATGTTTTTGGTAAGCGAACCCGAAATAATAATTATTAATCTTAAAATTTAAAGTTTTGGCGAATTATACAATGGTAGTTTCTCCTTTATAATAAGAAGGGGCCTATCTCACGTCGTAGTATTTCTAAGCCTCCCTTTTTAATCTCTCATGCTACTAGCATATACCGGTAGTGAATTTAACATTCTCGAAAGTTCGTTACCGGTAGTTTAATATTTAAAATTTTTTTTTTTTTTTTTGGTTTTTGGAAAAAAATGATTTAAATCGTCACTTGATGACAAAAATAAAATTATGTTCGAGATACTTTGGATAATTATTTATTTAAAGAAGAAACTTTATAATTATACACTTAATTTAAAAAAAACTAGTCATTTAAATTTTACTATTTACGGTAATAATTGAATTTTTAACTAATCAAAACTAATTTTAATTTAATTAAAAACTCAAAAACTGCTAGTTTTCAATTTAATAAAACTTTATGCTTTTGGTGAAGAATTTCATGTCATTGATGAGACGAAGTAGCCTATTGATTAAGTTCCCATAATTTCATTTCGGAATAACATTTTTGACGGTGAAAAGTTACTTTAGTGAGGAAGGAGGGCTGCAGAGCTCGATTGTTTTTGAAGAAAAGCTTTCGATCTATAGCCCTCTTTCCACGCCAACGATGCATTTTCATATTCGCGGTCCTGTCAATGAAAAATTTATCTTAAAAATATTGTCTTTTAAAAAACAATAAGTTGTAGGCCTACTCGAATGCCAACGGCGTTTTGGTTAGCCTCGACAACCGTCATTTCAATACTGTTAAGGATATCACTTTGAAGCGCAGCAATTTGCGCTTTTCCTAATGATGATAAATACCCCACCTCGTCGGAAACGTCTTTAATAGTAAAACAAAGAATTTCAATTCCATATCGTCCTATTTCGGGCGTCGCGCTCTCTTGAACTAAAGAAGCTAATTGATTGCGGTCTCGGTACACTTCATCTACAGTTAACGTACCTAAAATTTAATTGTAAAACGTAATACTATATTTCTAACTTTGCGCGGAACTTTTTGACTGATATATATATATATATATATATATTAAATAACACATCGTTTACCTAAAGCGGCACTCAAATGTTCCTCTAGGTTTTCGAGGATAACGGCTTTAATATGACGACTATGTTTCCCTAAAAATTGTTCCGATGCTGCGGCTAATAGAGCTAGTTCCGTTATCACTCTACAATGAGCCACCGCTGTTACGGTCAAACGTAAGCCTTGCGCCGTTTCCACATTTTTACACCTAGGTCGAACGGTCATCACTTCCAATGATAGCCTGCACATTTTAAAATCATATATTTTTAAATTCGTCGGTCGAGTTTCATTCGCATTTCGTGCGCACCTGTGCACATCTGCAATGTGCCAACAACCCCACGCCCATCCTCCAACAACCAACGTGCGATCTGTGGAACCGCAGCAACCACCTAAAATATCAATCTGTTAAGAAAGGTTTCTAATTATTTGTATTACATGTATTACGTAAACAAATGTTTATTGCTATTAAATAAACCCCTCTCCACTTCCCACCCTCCAGGCCCTCAATGAATTATTTAAAAATTAATTTTTTTAATGTAACTTGCCAGAAACTACAACAGCCTCATTCGGTCCTGCGGTGTAAACGTTTCCCATTCCAGAATTTTACTTTTCATGAAAATAAAAGCTCGCAAACATGATCCGCTGGGCAAACGGAATCAATATAATTTTGTGAATTCGGACTTCCCGCGTTTCTATGGCATCCACGTCCATGGTTTCGGTTGGCTGAATCGAAACGATCTGCAATCCGCGGAGCTGGGTAGAGAATTACTTTGTGAACATGCCATCACGTATTCCGGGTAGGAAAAGAATATCACTATACATGCTAGCATTGGAAAGCGGCGTTCAAAATGTAAGTTCTTTAACACGTCAGCAATATGCGAGGAAAATCGGTTCGATCAAACAGTGGTGCATATTATGCCTAGATAAAATTACTTCAAATAATTATTTTTTATGTATTTTAAATGTCATTTATACTTTATTTTTTTAAAGCCTTTGTTTTAAAACAAAATTTGTAATAATTATTTTATTTAATATAGCAATTTTGTTTCATAAATTGCAACTCTGCCAGGTGTAATGTGTTTCTATAGCAACGAACGATAGTATCGCTTTTCTTATCGGTTTTATCAACTGATGAGTGCTCGCCTGTGAGAAGATGGCGGCCCGTGTTGAACGCGTGGATGTGAAGACGTTGCTAATAAATCCCGGTGGATGGAAAAGTTTGCTAACATTTACCGTATTAGCGTTAGCATGGCTAGCGGGATTTAGTTCTCGCCTTTTTGCAGTAATTCGTTTCGAAAGTATCATCCATGAATTCGATCCATGGTAAGTGAAATTATTTAACGTTTTGATCATAGGTGACTGCGATTCTCCAAAGGGTAAATACCGTAACTTGGCCATAATTTGCCATCAATTACTACGGTACAAATGCGCATAGGTAGAGTGCGATCTTCGTATTGACATTACTACGTAAACGGTGCCGGTTTACCAAAATGCTTACCGAAACTTTCTATAGAAAGCTCGAGCTACATGATATGGGAGTTTGTAGATAAACGAGAGTAAAGATTATTTATTAAATTATAATTTTTTGCATAAAAATCTAGATTTAATAATACTGGAATTAATGAATTTTATTTTCAAATTTATGAGGCTGAATTTTCTTGTAAAGTTGTATGCTTTAAAAATGCTTATAGGGTGACTGCTTTGGAAAAACTAGCTTAAAAACGAGTAGTATATTGAAAAATAGTTTAGGTAATTTACGTTTTTTCTATTCTAAACAAGTGGTATGCCTCCCCGGGAGTGCAGTTTTATTTAATGACACGTGGTTATGATATGCCACGTACAGGTTACCTACAATGTATTTGCATGACAGTCATACCGAATTTACACCTAATTACTTCGAAACGAGGAGATTGTTTTGGTTTTACAATTTTTAATTAATTGCAACTTGTACAATGATTGCGATATTAAATAAAAGAAGACTATTTTTTTAATTTTAGTTTTTGATTGATTTTGATACCGTTTACTCATAATAATTAAACTACAGTAATTGTTGTTTTAACTTTTTTCGACCTTATAATGTTAAAAATTGATTAAATACATAATGTACTATTACGGTATTACACTATACTGTACATGTATTTAACAAATAAAATGTTTTTTTTTTTAAATTTAAAATTGGTTATTTTTTATATGATTTAGAATACCGGGTAATCTTCGGGTTTATTACAATAACTTTAATTTTTTGGGCATCATAATTACAGTACATATCTCACTTTTTGTAGAGAAATTGTTTCTGTCGTAGACCAAAGTGAAAAAAATCTTTCATTTTTTTGTAATTGTATTTTATGAAATTGACTAAAAGAATAAAATCTTTTCTAAATACAGTACCGTAATAAAAAGATTTAAAAGGATACTATAAAAATATTCTACCGGTAGTACATGTAGGCCTACTTTATTATTAAATAGAAAGTCCAAGTTTAACTTTTTCGACAGTCGTTAAAATAAAAGTCAATACATGTACTACTATAATACAGTACAGTATTTTATTTTTTAAAAAAGTAGTTAATTGTAATTTGATGAGTATACTGTTCCTAACCAAATGAGAAATTTGAGTGATTCTTGCAACGGAATTCCTGTATTTACCTTTGAAAATTATTTTTAATCGGAGCTCGAGTTTCGTACTCGGTCATTTTCAGGAACGCATTATGAACGAAACCAGAGAACAACTTTTATTATTATTATTATTTTTTATTGTGCAGTACTGTATATTAAAATAATTTTTTATTTAGGTTCAACTACCGTTCGACCCATTATATGGTCGAGCGTGGCTTTTATAATTTTTTGAATTGGTTTGATGATCGAGCATGGTATCCACTCGGGAGGATCGTTGGAGGGACTGTAAGTATTAATTTTGTCGCTGATACATTTAATAATATCTGTAATAATAATAATTTTGATATCATTTTCAAGGTATATCCCGGTTTGATGGTTACGTCAGGATCAATTCATTTTGTGCTAGACCTATTAAACATTCCTGTTCATATTCGAGATATATGCGTGTTTTTAGCTCCAATTTTCAGGCAAGTAAATTCGAGAACCTAATTCGAAAAAAAAATATTTTTATCGGTACAGATTAAATGTATTTAAAGCTTTCGCATCACTGCAATTAAACGTGAATTTAAATGCAGTAAATATTAAAAGACAATAAAATGTATACGCATGCAGTATTTTTGTCTGTCATGTGTAAGTGGCAGGTGTTTCGTATGTACAATAATACAACTGCAGACTGTTTGTACGGTTTTAACATTTACGCAATTATTTTTAGTAGTTATAAGAGAACAAAAATTTTTTAGATTGGTATTATAATAAAAGCGTGTCAGTTGTATAATCTGGATTAATAATTTTGATTATTTCAGTGGTTTAACCGCGCTTTCGACGTATTTTTTGACGAAAGAATTATGGTCTCCAGGCGCTGGATTGTTAGCTGCATGTTTTATCGCTATCGGTAATTTATTTGCGGTACTTAGTTTGAGTTTATTTTAATATAAATTTGTTTTGTTTTTTAAAATAACAGTTCCAGGTTACATAAGCAGAAGTGTGGCGGGCAGTTATGACAATGAAGGAATTGCTATTTTCGCTTTGATGTTTACTTATTATTTATGGGTGCGAAATTTTTTTGATAAACGATAACATTATTGTATATTTTTAATTTGAATCTTTTGGACGTTTTTATTACGTGTAGGTGAAATCAGTGAAAACTGGCTCTGTTTATTGGTCGGTGTTAACGGCGCTTTCATATTTTTATATGGTGAACACTTTTTTTTTTTATTTTTTGGTTAATTTTTATTTAACTAAAACTTGTTTAATAGGTTTCAGCATGGGGCGGTTACGTATTCATTATCAATTTGATTCCGTTACACGTGTTTGTACTGATTCTAATGGGTAGATTTTCACATAAAGTTTATATTGGTGAGAACAATTTCCGTTCTATTTTAATAAAAAAAAAATATTTTAATGTTCTTATTTATTTTTGTTTTTAGCTTATTCAACGTTTTTTATTCTTGGATTACTGTTCTCAATGCAGATACCATTCGTTGGATTTCAGCCAGTTCGTACGAGTGAACACATGGCGTCAGCAGGCGGGTTTATCAAAAACTTATTTTAATCGGATTAAAACTAATGGCTTACTTATAATTTAGGAGTTTTTGTTCTCGTGCAAGGTGTTGCTGTTCTTAGATATGTTCAATCGCTTTTGACCAAGACTGAAGTGAGAACTTTATTTTATTTGGCTGTTACTGGAATTGGCGGCTTTGTATTTTTGACTGTGGTTTTATTGACATACGCAGGTACCGATCATTGAATTTAATCGGAATAAAGTAAAATTTTTATTACAATTTTAATGAAATTATTTTCAAATTGGTAGGATATATTGCTCCTTGGAGCGGAAGATTTTATTCCCTTTGGGATACCGGTTACGCCAAGATTCACATTCCTATTATTGCGTCGGTTTCTGAGCACCAGCCTACAACTTGGTTTTCATTCTTCTTTGATCTACACATTCTCATACCTACGTTTCCAGTTGGTCTGTGGTACTGCATTAAAAACATAAATGACGAAAGAGTTTTCAGTAATTGAAATATTTACAAATAATTAAGTCGGGCTCATTGTTTAATTTTTATTTATTTTTTAGTTGTTTTATACGCGTTGAGTGCGGTATATTTCGCAGGAGTTATGGTGCGTTTGATGTTGACTTTAACTCCTGTGGTTTGCATATTAAGTGCAATAGCATTTTCACACTTGTTCGAATTATACCTAAAAGAAGAAACTCCCCAGAAAAAGTCCAATGAAGATAGCGACGACGATAGTGAAGAAGAAAAAAAGAGCAGCAAGCAGATGTACGACAAGGTAAAATACCGTATAATATTATATTTACAAAAAAGACAGTTAATATGAACGTAATTATTATAGGCTGGCAAGTTGCGTAAAATGAAACACGAGCAGGCTAAAGAAAGTAGTGGTTTAGGAGTAAATGTTCGAAGTATAGTTATCGTTGCTTTGATAATGATGCTTATGATGTTTGCTGTCCATTGTACGTGGGTGACGAGCAACGCTTATTCTAGTCCTAGCATCGTATTAGCCTCTTACGGTCCTGATGGGTAAGCAATTTGTAAATTTAATTTATTAAAATATTTTTAAACTATCCGCTTTTTGTTATTTAATCAAAGTACAATTTGAATTTTACTATTGAACAATTTTTAATACCGTCAGTTTTACAATCAAATTTAACTAAGCGGATACTATTATTAAAATAACACTGTTAATTTTTGTTTTAGAACTCGAAATATTTTGGACGATTTTAGAGAAGCGTATTTTTGGTTATCTCAAAACACAGATGAAAATTCTCGTATAATGTCTTGGTGGGATTACGGTTATCAGATAGCGGGAATGGGAAATCGGACGACTCTAGTGGATAATAATACTTGGAATAATAGTCACATCGCTTTGGTAATTGGTTTTATATTTAAATACATTAAGGAAATAAGAATGTTTTAAAACTGAATCGAACGAGTAATTACATTAATTTGACTTTTTGCAAAATTAGGTCGGAAAAGCCATGTCATCGAATGAATCAGCTGCTTATCAAATAATGCAGTCTTTAGATGTGGACTACGTTTTAGTAATTTTTGGCGGCGTCATCGGTTATTCAGGAGACGATATTAATAAATTTCTATGGATGGTGAGAATAGCTGAAGGAGAGCATCCGAAGGATATCAGAGTAATTTATTTGTTACGATTGTTTATATCGGAATTATTTTAATGAGATTTTGTTTATAATTGTAGGAATCGGACTATTTTACTGAAAGAGGTGAATTTCGTGTCGATGCTGAAGGGTCTCCAACACTACTAAATTGTCTCATGTATAAATTGAGTTACTACCGCTTTGGAGAACTTCGAGTAAGTGAATTTCAGAGGCATTATCCGTATTTTTCTCGGGTGTAATTAATTTATTGTTTTTGATTTAGTTGGATTTCAGAACCGCGCCAGGATTTGACAGAACTAGGAACGCTATCATTGGCAATAAAGACTTTGAACTAGAACATTTAGAAGAAGCTTACACAACTGAGCATTGGTTGGTACGAATTTACAAAGTAAAAAAACCAGGCAACAGGGAAAAGATTGCTCCAGTAGACAGAGTAGTAAAAAGGAAGAAAGTTTTTATTTCTAAAAAAGTAAATATTGTCAAAATTTCAATATTATTTATGAATATTAATTATTTTTACTTTTTTTTAACTAATTGTAAATTTAGACAAATAAACGTAGGAAAGGATCTATAAAAAATCGACCTGTGGTTGTTAAAGGAAAAAGATTTTCGTCATCCGTTTAGTGAAATTTGACAACGTAGGTTGTGCGTTATAATAATAATTAGTGAACTGGTCAACTTAATCGCTTTTTCAGAGCAAATCACCGGGAGCCTTCAAAAAAAAAAAAAATCAAGAGGAAAACTTAAAAAATTTTCTTCACAAAAATTTCATAAGAAAAATCCGATTATGTGATATGGAGCATTTTTAAAAAAAAAATCTATGAAGCGATTTTGTGTTCATGTTTTCTAAATAAATTACATTTATGCGCGTTGCTACATTTTTAGATGAAAAGAAAAAGAATAGTATAAAAAAAAAATTGTTTTATTACGTGACAAGTGCGTAAAGAACGCCTTCCGGTTATTTTTGTTCAATTTGTTATTACGTAAAGTGAAGACTTTGAAAAGCTCATATTGCATTTCAAAACATATTTTTGCTTTGAAATGTAATTAAGTATCGCTCACACATTGACACTATTGTTTGATTTTCATAACACGAAATCCATATAATTTTTTTTTTTTATTTGATAAAACAATTTAATAATAATAATTATAAACGCGAAATTGACATTAAAGATGCACGGGTTGGAAACTTTTAATTTTGTGATTGATTTACGCTTTTCATAATCTAAATACAGTACATGTAGTTTTAAAAATGTTCTTCATGATATTACTTCAAAATAATCTGCACCAGTAAGCAAAATCTTTGGCTGTGGTGTAATCGAAATCGTCATGATATTTATGAATTGCCCTCGCATATTTGGCGCGCTTTTTTTTTTTTTTTACCAATAAAACTCCGGGGGGAAAAAAAGCCACGAGTCGGATGCGTGGCCTGGTGAAGTTGATGGTTTTTATTTTTATTTAATTACTGTATTATAGAATTATAATTCTTTTAAAGTATTATTTAGTTAGTCGTACATTTAAGTTTACTACTTCTTAATTTTGAATGCTAATTCATTCTGGAAATATGAAACTACTGTAACTTGTTGATAAAAATATAAGCCTAAAGTTGAACCCACAATTCGGAATTGCTGCATGGGCAGCATGGCGTCGCAACAGGTAAGTTACCAAAATTAATAGATAAGCGAAATAATTATTGCGTTACATTAATAATCTGATTATTTGTAGAACTTTTTTTAAAAAATTGTGGTCTCGTGTGTTAAAATCATTTTCTTGAATGCGTGAGGTATCAGTCTGAGTCGGGACGAAATAGTTTGTGCGTGATTGTGATCCTTGACGCTGAAGCTTTCGCATTTCAACCACAAAGACTACCATTATGGGCAAATAATCATCTACAAGTCACGTGAGTAGATTTAATAACAATCTAACGTTACAAAATTAGATTAATACAATGCCGTTAAGGTCTATAATAAATTAATAATTAAAAGCTGGTAGGTTATTATAGTGATTGATGTGACGACATTCGTGACACTTTATTTGTGCATTTTGAAGGTTGCATGTTTTATTTTAATGCGTCGCCTTCTGGTAGATGATTATGAATAATACATGGGCAACCACCTTATCATTATTTCGCACAAATTACAAGGCGCTTGCATATCCAACGTGGCTCGGCGATTTTAAGAACTGAATTATTGACGTTCCTGCAGGCTGTGTCCATCTAATATCCAACTTATCCCTGAATTTCCTAAAGAGTTTACAAGATAACTCTCGTTCGCACCAGATAAATACTAAATCTCGCGTATCATTCACTCTTTATACTATTCCAAAAGTAGCATTTTGAACAGCTATTTAGACTCGTCGGTGCAGCTATACTGTATTCAGAATCCAAACTTTTAAGCGGTAATGAAATGGCCTTAATTTGATCAACAAGACTATCTTTTTAACTCGTAGATTTATAGCTCTTGGCTTCATCGAACTTATATATGGCAATAAATTCAACTTATAAATTTAAAATCAATATGCCGTTATAAAATAATGATTAATGCAAGTAGCGCCGTTAGCGTTCGTCAATTAAAAGCTGATATAAATTTTTAATTTAATGATGGATCGATGCGATGAAGTAACACTTGATTTCTACATTCTGAAGTACAGTATACATGTATTAAGTTATCATAAATCTTAAATTATGCGTGTAATCTTATCAGTTACGTTGAAATACATAATTGAACTATAAATTAATATTATGATGTATAATTTTTTAAAAATTTTAATTAACTTCTTCAAAATGAAGCATTTTTAGACAGTGTCAATAGGCTTTTAAAAGCACATTTGTGCAATTAAATTGCAACAATTTATTATTGAATTATGCGATTTCCTGATTTTATTGACCGTACAGATTGCTGCAACTCGCCTTAATTTACAATTCGATTGTACATGTATCGTAAAACTGTATATCCTATACACACGGATTAGAGCTTCGAGCGGGAAATCGTGTTGTGAGATGAAGTACGAGCAGCATAATTGATATCGTGAGTTGTCTAGTCATCATCGAAACTGTTTGGTGCCTATCACCAAAGAAGTATACTATACATGTACAGGGATGTGCAAAGTGATCAATAGTTAAGTAAATTTCATCTTGACGTTGTCGATCATATTTTACGATTAGTTTGAGAGCGGGGAAACATTTTTTTTGTGTGTGTGGATAAAATCAAAATTGATGCGAGTGTCAAATTTAATCTTAAAAGTTTGAAGACTGGGTTCTTATGAAAAGAGAAAAAAAAGTTTATGGAAATTAAATGCCGGCACATTCTCAGTACAATATGCATAGACGATGATACGTGTCTATTAAGTCGATGCGCTGGTATTCCATAAAAAAGACTCGAGACAATATTTTGCATTGTAACGAAAAATCATTTTAAAAAATCTTTTTTCTATTTTTTTTTTTTTTTTTGGTACATACTGAGATTACTTGTATTACACATTATTTATATTTAAAATTGTGGCTGTGATTTGAGATTATTGTATCAGATAACAAATTTGATTTACAGTTGATAATAATTATTGATCTATTTAACCGTTACGGACAAATTTAAATTAGTTTTTTGCTTGGCTGCTTTTTAATAATTTGCATATTAATGGTCATTTTAATTTTATTATTACTGTTCTTTACGGTACATTAAATTGGGTGTGCAATAATATTGTTATTTGGTGAACGAAAAGGGCAAAGGTTTTTGGTAAAAGCGTTTGATTTCATTTTTTCTGGTTGAAACAGTACCGTACCGGTATACCAATTATTTATTAAATGCTATGCAGCTACGGTCGCATAATATTTCATTTTATTACCAGAATTTATCTCTGTGAGCAGAAATTTTTTTTTAGCAAGTTCAAGGGAATATTTTTTTGTTTTTTTGACAAATAAGTTTCTTTATTACTGTGCAATACATGTTCAGTATCGTATACAGTTGGCCTATTATTGACCTCGTAAATACGAGGTGTATTTAATTAGACTAGAGGTCATTGCTGGCTGGAGGTACCAGATTTTTGAAATTATTGTTGCGAGATTAATGTTTACGAAAATGAATGGATCGAATACAGTACGGTAGTTGTTCTCTTTTCAATTTTTTCGACTTTTGTAATGGCTATAATTATTTTACCGACGGAATATTGAATGGAACTGCAAACCCAAAGTGATCGAGTAGGCCTACTGTATGTATAATAATTTATGCGCTGGTGCTTTCGAAGTACAATGTGTATTTTATTTTGTTTTTATTTTATTTTTTTTGGGAGTTAGCAAAGTAGCCATTAGGTGGCTGATTGTGGCATTGATTCTTTCAAACCTCGACCCAGTTCCTCAAGTTTTGTCAACTCAATCCAATGTGTCTAGACCCGTTTTATAAGAGTGTGATTGGGCAATTGACTAAAATTATTGTGAATTTGTGATCCAGACTTAGATGCAGTATTTATAGCTATTTTCTTCTACAAGGTTTTGCTCATAACTTTTAATTATGGTCATTCGAAATATCAGTTGGGTTTAGGTCCAGGTAAATGCTAAGCGCTATTTACGCGTTGAACGAACGTCATTCATGTCTCCTACATTACGATTTTATTCGAGAGCTTTGGAAACGCAAAAAGCGAGCACTACTACTGTTTACTATAACATTATACATGTACGGTACTCATGCAGCGCTTTTATTTAAATCATTCGACTATTTAAAGAAAGCCTTTACGAATGTCTCTATAGAGTCATCCGCTCTTACGGTCATCGTTTTACGTTTAGGAAAAGTTACCAAAACTATCTATTCCAGTCATTTGTAACTGTTTCTTTCGTATTATTATTGTTAATGCACTTTGCTTGAGCGACGAAAAAGACGCTTGGCAATTAATTGTAACATAAAGCCGGAAATGGCGACAGAACGCCAGGTGATTGTCCACTGGGAAATACGATTATTGTTCTGTGGGGTATTACAACTTTTTTTTTTTTTTAACAAAAAAAAAAAAAACCTAACGCTTGAATATAAAGAAAGCAGCACACTCACGCTAAGTATAATAACTCGCTCCATTTTCTAAACACCTCTTTCTCGGCGAAGATCTCTGCTAATTTGTGCATTAAGTCTTACAAAGGGCACTTTTAGTGTAAGTTTAGACATGAAATGAAGAAGCACGAAAGGATCTCGTGTCATTCAATGGTCTTTGTTTTTCTCGCGACCAGAGTTGAAAGTTTAATTAAAGACGTTGGCCTGTTAAGAAAACACGCTATGTAAGAGAAAGTGATCCTATGCCCTACTTATTCAATTAATTATTACAGCTAAACTCGAACATATTGCTCCAATTAAGACATTCGTCAACACTGGTATCAATTTATTGTTGGAGAAATGCATTTTATGACTTTGAGGCAAAACTAAAAATACAATGTGCGCAAATTCTGGTTTGGGTGAATTACATGTACTCGACGTGCACGGGCTTTATTATTTTGATTTTGATGATTTTGATCAATACCGGTGATGCTGCAGATGACAATTTTGAAATCAGTTCTGAAAAGTAATCAACAGTGAGCAATTTAATTATTTTTGTAAGGTTTATTTTTACCATCAATTTTTTTTTAATGAATAGGTTTACTATTTTTAGGCCCGTTCTTTAAAAAAAAAAATCTTACTGCATATAAATCTTTCGAAAGGAAATATTTTGAGTGGAAACACATATTAATAACGCACGATGATTGCACGTGTGTATTATTATTTTTAAATGTAAAACTACTCTTCTTATGAGTTTGATATGTGGGCTGCACTTTTTCTTTAAGGAGTCATTGATTAAATTTACTGAAAGTATTTGCGTTTTATTTTCTGCTCTTCTTCAATTAGGGAAACACTTTCATGACAATTAATTTTATTTCCATTAGCTTTTTAATAATTCTGTGTTCAGTTTAATTAGATCGATACCGAAATGCTCTGATAATACCTGTATTATAAGTTACGAAAATAGCTTCAAATTTATTTAACTTTCGTAATGTTTATTTTTGTTATGTGACAGGCTAATAAGTGATTTTTTTCTTTTTTTGACATTATTGGATGACATTCGCTTGACATTTACGCATGTTCAGTGTATTACATTATTATACCATTAATTTTTTTTTATTAATTGACGCTTATTTACATTTTTTTTTTTGTATTTCTATTCTTTCGAGTTAATGTACACATTCAATTAATAGCGTTTGTTTAATAACTTTAATGTTAGTGTACACTTTTATTAGCTAAAAAATATGTCTAAAGGGATTTTTTGCAAATTAATTTTAATTTTAAAATGTTTACATTATTTTTATGCAACGTAGTATGAAACTGAGTATAAAAATTTTATAAGCAAAAACTTTCTCGAAAATAATTTTCGTTGTCTAGACTAGAAAAACAAAGTCGGGTATCATGGATGAACAAAATTATGTTGAAATTCACTCGGGATTGTTAAGCACAAAAACCAACTATATTTTGTTAAACTGGAAGATTGCTTCAGAGTTAACTGATTTTTTTAAAAAAAAAATAAAAAATTAAAAGCAAATAGCGAATTTTTATAAAGCATAATTTTACATTTTATTACATTTTTTTTAATGGTAAAAAAAAAGTTATTTAAAATTGTTTCTCAAATAATTTAAAATTTTGATTTTTGTTGAAGCATTTTAATATTTTTGAAATTTTTTTAATTAATTTATTTTTTTATTGTAAGTTTGATGTTTATCAGCCTAATGTATTCTTTTTAAAGTTTACCCAGAACGGGAGGTTTCAACGTCGAAACTTTGTAATGAAGAGTAATGAGAGAGAAAAATGATGGGTTAAATAAATCTAAAGAAATAGGCATTACTATACTAATGGAAATAATAATTTTGTTAAGAAATAATTTTTTTTATTGATTTTTTTTTTTTGGAACTACAGTGCGCAATATAGTTTGTTAAGATTGAAACCTGCTCATCATTATGGCTTCTATGAGCTCGTAACAATGGAGAAAGCTATAAATAAATCAAATGAATCTTATATTTTTGATTGCCCGCGGATTTCTTAATCTAGATTTCAAACGGTAGCTGGCTCAAGTTTTAAACTTAAACGAGTTTAAAAAAAAGATGTGAGCATGGGCAGGTTTATACTTTATTTATTTTTGGATTTTTTTCACTTCCTTTTTACGATTTAAAACGTGACTAACCATGTAAATAAAACGTCAAATTACAATTTTGATGCGAGGGGCTTTACAGCTGATAAGACAAACCACGGTTAACGTTATTAAAATAAGTGGAATTTTTGTTTTTGGTTAAAAACATTTTTGTGAATTTTTCAATTACGTTTTTCAGTAATTAAGTTTATTGATTCGAATGTTTCGCATATTAGTAAACTTTTGTTTTCCACCCGCGGTGGTTAGATTGGAATCCAAATCAGTTTTTTAAAAAAAAAAAGAAAGAAAAAAACCTGATTTAAAAAAAATAAAGTATGTACATTATTACCAGTACATCATTTATTTTCTTTTATCAGTTATATACTGTATAATATATTTTTCATCATTGACCTATTTAAATAGCAGAGTCGCGTTACTTGATTCCCGTTCATCGATCCGAGATGTACTGTGTTTTTATAAAATATACTACAATAATAATAATAATAATACCGTACGTGAGATGAACTATATGCGCCACAGGTGTGTGTGTTGTAGCGTGGGCGAGCGAGTTTAAGAGGCGTAGAACAAAAATAATTAAAGTTATATTTTGAAAACGCGGTTTACGACGAGTAACGGCACGGTAAATTTCGTAGGGTACATGTAGGCTGGCAACCGAAATGCCACCAACTAATTCGACGAGAAGAACATTTATATTATACCGCATTATTTAGTAAATTCCTCGTCAACCGCGTTTTCCCTTTCACGGATTTTTTTTCCAAGTTTTTAAATCATTTTGCGAGATAAATCAATGATTTCAATCGCTGGGGTTACTTCAATCAAGGCTAAAACAAATTAAAAAAAAACTGATCTGATAAATCAAATTAAAAAGTTGGATTTTGATTTTTAATATAAAATTTTGCTTAAATCTTGGATTAAAAATTTAATTTCTATTTTAACAATTATTTTAAATTATATTTAGGCCTTGGTGACTACTAGTATTAATTGAAGTTAAATAATGGAAATGAGAACGGACCAAGTTATCTCACCAATTATTATTATGAGAAAAAATTGAGGTTCCAGTGACCCTTTTTTTTTTTATTAATCAAAATGCTTAAGTCTTGAGGTAAGTAAGTACCGGTATTAAGCGCGTATAACGAGGGATTAGTTTATTTCGATGTTGGAGACGTGAATTTATGGAGCCGTTTGGTTGATTAAAACGATTGACAAGCAACGCATACGGTACACTATATAATATATATCTCTTAATGTTATTAAGAGGGAAATGGAGGAGTAGTACATGAAGTAATATTGTTGTTTACAACGTAATTGCTTACTTTTTATACGCTTGTTGTTGTCACCACTAAATCAGTTTCTCTCCTACACCAAACACCCCCCTACTCGGTACAATATCGTGAGGTGGGAGTTTTTTTTTTTTTACTATTCTTTCTTTTTTTTTTTTTGTATAGTTGCTTATCTCGAGCTGACAACTAGATTTTTATAGACCTTACCGGGTAGTTTGGCGATAGGGCACTGAACGAAATTACTAGAGGGAAAGTTATTTTATTTTTTTTTTTTTTATTAGTGGAGGGGTTGGTTTATTACCTGTGGCATCTTAGAAATAAAATTCTATATCGATCGATGTTTCTTCTTTATTTTTTCTTTCGTTTTTTTTTTTGTACTTTGTCAATCCTACGTGTTTATCTACAGCTATCATTCTTTTTCTTTCTTTTTTTTTTTTTCGATTTTTCTTTTTCTTTTTTTTTTTTTTACGGTTTTAGATTATACAGTGTATATTTTTTTAAAGTTGACAATATTGTCGCATTATGTTGTAATTTAATTCTTCTTTTGTAAAAATTTGAGTGAAAGTCTCTTTTAAGTTGATAATTATTTTCAAATTGCGGAATATTTTTTTTTTTGTTGTTAGGTTTACTAGAAGGAATAAATCTGTAGTGCGGGAGGTGTAATTTCATTTTGTTAAGAATTTCGTTGCCTTAACAATAATTTGACGGAGCTTGCGTCAATAACAATATATCTCCATTTTTGAGATGAAGGGTGTTTAATAAAAAAAAAAAGAGGGTCCTCTATTATAGCTGTGAGTTTTAATTTTGTTATTCAATAAAATTGTGTAATTTTTTTTTTAGTACTTGGAAGATTCTTAAAATTAAGAGATACAAATTTGAGTTTTATTTCGATTTAAATTAACAAATCATTTGCACAATAATTTGGTATTATATTTTGGTGCATTTATTAGTTCTTTAAAAGAGGCATTTTTAACTCCATTTGGGACAAGAACAAGGCAGCTCCAAATTTGAAATGTTCACTGCGCGATATTTTTACACGCAAATTTTACTCACTCACAGTTAAATAAGTATGAAATAGTTGAAAAGTTATCCTAAAAAACTGGGGGAGGGGGAAGTTAGTTTGCCATAATTCTTAAAAAATTTTATTGCTGCAAGCTCTTCAATTTCTTTTTAAGTTTTTAAGAGATAGGCTACCCCGAAAATTTTAAATTTTAGTTAAAATTCAGCTCAACTTTTATTTTCGCATTGAAAAATTGTCTTTAAAGCTAGTAAGTAACTTGTTAGTGGCGAGATTATAAAATTTTTGTTTTATTGTATTTTATATAGAGTAAAAGATATTAGATTTTCTTATTACTGTACACATCCCGCAAGATTGACGCAAGTACTATTATAATCGTCAATAGGTCTCAGTAGTACTACCTCCACTCAGTATTATATTAATTGGTTTTTCCAAATTTTCATCAGGGGTTGTTGGTTGGGTTGACAAGATAATAGATGAATGCTTTCTCGCTATCTCATCCCACGCTGATACGAGTGTCGCTGACAGGGAATGATGATGATCTTTCTCCACGCTACCTGAGGGAATGATTTCTCTTAAAAATATAGGCTGCTTGTGCACGGACTGGAATTTTGCAGCCGGAACTTTGATTTCGCTTTTTCGAGAGTTTTTAGCCAGCGGTAAATAATGGTTTAAGATAGGCGAACACCGACATAGTACAGTGAATGTTAAAATGGTTAAAAAAAATATTGGCATTTAATGTTTCTTTACGTTTTTATGCACGTAAAAAGTAACACATAATAAAGAAATTACTACCGGTAATTATTTGAGGTAAAGAAGCGTTCTATTGTTGTTTTGGAAATGTTGTGTCGGGAGTTTTGCACAGTTCGAAACGTAATTATATTTTACTACTGGTAGTACCGGTACACGTACATCATCAAGTTACTTTATTTTTCATTAACTTTATTTTTTCCATTTTGAGCGTTATTACACGTGATAAAAGAATTATTGATAGAGACAAAATAAATTTTGTCAGGAGTTGTTGACAGAAAACAATTTTTTTTTTTTGGTCGCGCGTTCGTCGTATTTTTTTCTTTCATTTCTCACTTTAAAATATAAATCCTAGTTTTAGCAGTTGTCATATAAATTGTATAACAGGGTTTGACATTTAGAAAGTCGGAAACACGCTTTTTTGCCATTGTCGTTTTTATCAACTTTTTTTTTTTTTTTTCTAAATTTTCTCTGAATTATGTTTGAAGATAATTTTGGCGACAATAATTTTTTTCTTCGTCGGAAGTGGGATGGCAAATTCTATTTTCTTATTTTTTTTTTTTTTTAAAAAGAAATTTAAAATGGGTAACATTTGTATTAATGAAATTTTAGCTTCATATTAGTAGTACTAAGGAGTACAAGTAGCTTTTCAAGTGCTCTGACATCCATTGGTTTTGGTAACGATCTTGTTTGTTGTTTTTGTTTTTTTCGATTAAAAAAATCATAAAATCTAAAATTAAAATATTGCCTATAGTATTTGAAGAATTTTTTTTTTTTACTAGTAAAATTTGAAAGCCCCATATAGAATTTCACTCTACTGGCAATTCTATTACATCTGCACATAAGCTTAAAAATAGTTTTTTTTTTTATTTTTTATTTGTACAGTATTTTGTAATGCAGTTTCATAATAATTCAATCTTAAACTTCAAACTTAAAGGCAGAGTTCTCACGTGAAAGCTAATATCATGTTGTCGTCTATACCTTAAGGGGGGGATAAAAGAAAATCGTAAAAAGCTTTGATTCTAAGACGCATGTTTTTCTCCGAACCCTTAAAAATGTGTAAAATGGGCGTCTTAGAATCCAAGTGCAGTAGTTAAATTTTTGGTAAATACCTATTAAAGCGTGTTAAAATTTTATAGCCAGCTGGAAACGTAAAAGTTATTTAATTAACTACATAAAATTTTGGTCTTTAAAATAGTCTTTAAATAGCGCTAACAGCTTTCTAAACCATTTTACGAGCTTATTTAACTAGAAAATTCTCAACAGCAACAAAAAAAATGAAATTTAAATTAAAGAAAAAAAAATGCTCGCTGAGCTCCTATTAAAATCTCGCTATACTCAGTTACGCCATCACTACACTGTATATCCATATACGCTATCACTAAATCTATTTGCGCTATCACTTAATTATGTTTAACGCACGCTATAAATTATGTTAAGATTCACTGCTCGAGATAGCTAAACTAGGACAAATTCTAACCAACTAAAAAATAATAATAAAAAAAAAAAATAAATTACCGGTAGTTTCATAAACACTTAGAAAAAATTTCACTTTTTGAATACTCCGGGGTTTACGAATCATTTCTAAAAAAAAATTTTTTTTTTAAGATTTAATTTGAAGCGAAAGTAATTTCTAAATATAACTTAGATATTTCTGTTTTATGATTTTAATTTTGTGGGAATTTTCTCGAAGGAGTAAGTAACAACGTAGATGTACATGTAGTTTTTTTCGCACTGTTTCGGCGGTTTCTTTCAGCTTTTTCTTATCAGAAAATGACTACGACATTAAGTTTATTCAAAACGGAAAAGAAAAGATAAACGTTGATGACTAAGCTCTCTCCTTCTCGTTTTTCATCAGATGATGATGATGTTTCGTGATTAGGAGGCTGCCGCACCAGCAGCAGTAATAATGACGCGCGAGACGATGAGTAAAAAGAAATGGATGGATGGGTAGCACGAGACTGCGTTTTCGTGTACAGTACAAGATGCGTTCGTTGCTATGACGATTTGCTCGATGATTGAGTTGATTGATGGAAGAGATATGTGTATTTTTTTTTTTTTGATTATGTGACTTGTAAATATGTTTTTGACTTTGTGGCCTCTTACGCCTGACATCTCGAAATCAATTTTTTAATTACTTTTCCTATCGAACTTTGTTGGTTGGAAAGCTCAAAAGTTCACATTTCAGCGCGTGGTACTGTACTTATTTTGATGCGTAAATTTTGAAGAGTTTTTTTTTTTATCAAGATAGCTCAAAATACCGGTAATACTTTCGAATTATTTTTACAACGGTTGGTATAGACTTATTTTATTCGAAAAAGTTTTTGTTCAATTTTTTTAAAAATTTAAAACGGGAAGAATTCAAAAATTCTTGTAAATATACACGGCGTGGTATAAAAAGTAATGAGACTGTTTTAATAACATTTTTGGATTTTTTGTTTCTTCAAAGGAATCTTAACAGTAAATGCTTGAGGAAGCTACTCCCTCTCCTGCTCTTGGCAGTCCTGGAACTTTGAAAGTGGAATCATATGCATTTGGTCGATCATCATTTTTTCAATGTTGTTTTTTGTAAAAATTTTTGAGTGTTTTGGAGGCAAAAAAGGGGTCTGAGTCTCTCTAGATATTGACATTAGGGTTTTGTTTTGTTGTCTCAATTTAAAATCTTGCGGCTTAAAAGGCCGCCGTTGGTAAGAGTAGTTATCGTTAGTAAGATTATGGGAGGGGGGGTATTCATTTTTTAAATAGCTTCTTTAGGCATCTTCTTTGAAGATGATGCAAGCATTAGAGATTTTGCGGTTAAGCTTTTCGCCTCGTTCTTATGCTTAAGTCCAATGCTAATGGCGTTCGGCTTTAGAATTTATTTTTGCGTAGATGTAAATGAATAAAAATTTTTTTTACATCCAAACTCGGTCGACATAAGCATTGGACTTAAGCATATTAACGAGGGAAAAAGCTTTAACAGCAAAATCTCTATTGACTTCAACTTTTGCAATAAATAGTTAAATACAAAGTATTAATTAAAACAGTATCATTACTTTTTGTTTGCCACGTGATGTATTTAATTAACATTGATTTGAAATATTTCTTCTTACAGAAAATGTCGTACTTTTGAATTGATTTTAACATGAACACTATTAGCGTTTTCATAAGGCGATTATTTTCTGTTTGCTAATTATTTTTACTCTTTAACTTTAATACTGTATTTAATTTTTAAAGTATCGCTGCAAAAGCTTACAATTCTCTGAAAAATAATCAGATTTTAATTGGATACTTTTAGTTGCATTTTTATTATCATTACGGTATTTAATTTGTCCCAATAAAGAAAAAAATAAGATTTTAAATTTTTTTATTTGGCACTAAATAGCAATAAATTATAATAATTACGATTCATTAAAATTTACATTTTATTCTAATTTTGATTAAAATTTTTAAAAAAAGGTTTTTTTTATAGAATTCTAATAAAACAGAAAATTGAATTTCTAATAGATAAACTTTTTTAAAATGATCTTATTAAAAACAAATAAGCGCAATAATTATTTCATTGCTTTTGTTTAAACATTTTGTTTTAATTCTGGTGTATAGCATTTATTCTTTTTAAATTTTAATTGTTAACAGCAATTGTTTGTTTTATTATTATTATTATTATGCACAATTCTTTGGGCGAGGGTTAAAAACTTTTTTTTTTTTTGTTTTTGCACAACGTTTATAAGTTTGATTCGGTCGATTGAAACGTTCAAATAGAATCACACAAAAAAGATATTACACGTATTATCATTTTGATATACTATAGAGACACAAAGATAATAATTAAATATTGTTCTATTTGTTCGTTAGCCCAGCTAACCAACGATGACGTGTTATCATCGCTTTTCAATCACATTTTTCCAATCGCGTCATTATTATTTTATTATTTTTTTACAAATTATAACAAAAACAAACAAATCACTTCGTTAATAATTTTTTTAGTCTCTCTTTTTTTTATATATATATTTATACAAATAAAAATCAAACGTGACGTCATTTAATTTTTTTTTTTCATATATTTTATATTTATATCATTATTTATAATATATAATATTATTCATAAATAAATTTGAAAACTTCCATTTCTTTCAATTATACACATCCAGCTGATCAAAAATCCAAAAAAAATCATCAAACATTATTCTTCCATTTATAATTTATAATTGTTTTCGGGTTTAATGTTTTTTCGTCTTCGATGAATAATTATAGAATTATTATTTTTTTTATTAATTCTCTTCGCTTTTTATTTCTATTGTTTTCATTGAGGAATTTTACGCTGAAGAAAAAATTGACGACGAGTTTGTGTAAGGTGTAAAAACAAAAAGGGTTATACGAGAAGGGAATAATTTTTTGTTTTCGAAAAAAAAAAGGGAGGATTTTTTTTTTATTTAGGAGAGGGAGAAAATAAAATATGTTCCGGAAATTTTAATTTGTGGAATTTTCGGCTGAGTCGTTGACTGAGTTGAGAGAGGAGGACTGTTGCTGCCAGTAGGGATCAGCTCGTCGGCCAAACCGTAATCGGACGGCGGGGTCTCGGCCTCCTTTTCGGACCATTTGGTGACTGTTAAAACGTTCGGGGTCGTTACGCAATAACATCTCGTACAAATCCTTGATCACTATTAAGACAGAGGGAGAACCAAAAAAAAAATTAATTAATTTGAAAATTTTTATTACTTTCACACAACATACAGGGGTAATTTTCGTTTTTATTATTCGTTGGAAATATTGTAATTGAAGAAGGGCGGGGGAGTGTTAAGA
Organism: Polydesmus complanatus; assembly: GCA_034692225.1. Classification (NCBI taxonomy): domain Eukaryota; kingdom Metazoa; phylum Arthropoda; class Diplopoda; order Polydesmida; family Polydesmidae; genus Polydesmus; species Polydesmus complanatus. The sequence continues at coordinate 15,903 of JAQGAZ010000409.1, read as the reverse complement.
ATTTATAGGTCGGTTAAAAATAACTTTTATAGAATTTGGTATATTAAAATGAAGGAAGAGCAATAACATAATTAAAAATAAATCCCAACGCTGCTGGTGCGAGTTTCATTTAGTATGTAAATTATACTTGGAGAACCCACTCATTTATCTTTATTTTTTAAAGGGACTTTTTACAATCTTTAATTTTTTTAATTAAATTTTTAGCAAACAATTTTTCTTTTTTAGCCCCTTCAATATAAAAAATTTGTCTACTATGACTTGCTTTTCTATTTTTGGTGCTCAAAATGCTGGTCGTTTGCGAAGATCAATTAGAAACGCTTTCTTTTTATAAATTTCGCACGTTCTGAATTAAAGAATCAACTTTTCTCGAATCAATTGGATGTCCGTCTTAAGATTTTTGCCTGCTTGTTACGAAATCGATCTATTTTCGCTTAAATCCTTTGAATAAAAGAGACTCTAAAGAGCTAAATAAGATTAAGCTGTCTATTTAGGAGAAAATGATTAATAGAACCAGAAGTACACTATATACGAGGAACTAAATTTGAAAGGGTATTTAAAGCATTTCATGTGATGCGTTCAAACTTCAAAAGATATGTCTCGCAAAAAAAGAAAAACAAACAACAACAACATCGCCGAAATGACCTCAAACTTAATAAGAAGTGTATAAATTTTATTGTAAGGAAAAAGGTCTTAATCCCATTTTCCTGAATATCAGAATAACAGTAATGATTAACTCGGTTGTATCAAAACTAAGGGGAGGGGGGGGGGGGCATCCGAGTAACTTATAATCCGTACAAAAATAAATTAATCGGTTGAGGGAAAAAATTATCCTGTAATTTATTTTGAATTTATTACTGTGCTATTTTAAGCATAACGAATTGCGGGGGAGGGGGTGTTTTACCTTACACCTTTTTAACGAGTGGGTGTACTAAATTCTGTTAAAAATGGCGTGAAAAAGATCATTTTTTTTTTTTGAAAGCAATTTGTACCGCGTAATTGTTACGCTTTTTTGATTTAACGGATTTGACATTTTAAAGTAAGTACTTATGACATTTTTATTTTTAGTTCATGCAAATCGAGCGTGCGATATTAATAAATTACAGTACAGTATACTATTCGAATAAACTTTTTTTTTTTTTTAAGGAAAAGAAAACAAAAATTTTTTGGGCGTAATTATTCGAGCTGAAAGCCCATAAAAACGTTTCAAATTGAGATGTAGTTTTGTTTGACTCGTTTTAATAGACCGTTGTCGCGGTCATCGCGTTCCAACGTGATTACGTGTTAACGATATTTTGTAGGTCGAGACCCCGGCTTTTTGTTCGTTAACGTTCGAAATACACTATTTGAGTTCCGGTGTATATAGCATTAACTAGCCGAAGAGAATGATAGTGATTAGATAGGGAGGGGGGGGGGGGAGAAGGCAGGGGATATAAAAGCACGAATAGATAAGGCACGTTTTGGAGCGGGGGAAATCTGTTGGCGATGCTTTACGATCAAATTCAAGGTCTTCTCCGTTTCATCGTCTCTACCCGTTTCAAATTGAAAAAAATTAAGCGTTCAAGAACTGTGTCACGCGAGAGAGTTCTCAGACGTTAACTTTTATGTTGGCGTAACACGCCGTAGAAAAAAAATTTATTTTGTCTTCTCGTTTCTATTTATTTATTTATTTATTTTTACCGGTTTTTATTTTTAACGAAATTTATTTTATGGACTTTTTGTGTTTTGACTAAATCTCTCGCCCGCATTTAGTCACAGATTTTTATTTTTGGCTTTTTTCGCGTGTGTTTTGCGTTACGAGCAAAATATCACGCGATTTTGCAAATTTGTAACCAAAACTCGATTTCTGTTGTTCAAAGTTTTAAATATTTTTAACTAATTTTTACTACAATCTATCAAATTTTTTTTTTTTTGGGTGGATTTTTTTGAGGTTTTTTATATCGACTTTTTAATGTTGCTCACTTATTCGAAACAAAAAAAAAGTACAAATATGGCTTTCAACGCTTTATTCTAGCACAAGTAAACAATTAGGTAAATGCTTGACAGTATTTAATAAAATGAATGGAAAACAAGTTTATGAGATGAAAACTCTCCCCGAAAAAATACCATTAAAGAGCGGAAGTTGACAGTATTAAACCTCCCAATTCTCCAAAGTGCGTAACAAAACATGCCAATCATAATTAAAATGATCTTTCAATCACGAGCGCTCTGTACTAGTAACTGAGCAGAAAAAAATAATAATAATAATAATCTGCGACGTTGAAATGCACTCGAGAGACGAATTGAAACGCGTGCTCGTCAAAAAAAAAAAATAAAAAAACAATACACCAAAAAATAAAAAAAGAAAAACGATGCTAAAATCTATCAAAACTGATGTTATTCTCAATATTCTTAATCGATCAAACGCTTTGAATGGGTTTTTTCACTTACTAATTGAACCCATAGGGAATAACACGTGGTAATTGAATCCCCACCTCCGACTGCGTGTAATCACGATACGCTTCATTCACTTGCTTTCTTAAATGGATTAGAATCATTTGTATGCATTTAGTACGTTGAAATTAAATAAAAATGCAGAAGGAATGACGATAATCTGATTTAACGTTATATCGTGCGACGTATTATGTTACATAATAAGACTATATTATCGTCTTAAGCTTTTATATTGTTTTTGACGCCCGATTTTTTTTTTTAACTGCAGGTGTCTCATTAAGGTGGGTTTTCAAATAATTTTAGAAAGAAAAAGTACGGTAGCTATTTTTAGCTTAAAAAGTTTTTAGTGCAAAGCTCATTAACATGCAAATCTCTTTCGATTCAAGTTGAAGTTTTTTAAATAGAAAACGCGATAATTTTATTTTTAGTACATTTTTTTTTTTTGGAGGGGATAAAACGTTATAAAATTAATTTTAATTTAAAGGAGGTATGAAGGAGATTAAGCTATACAATGACTTTCTTTTCTCGATTTTTCGGCTCAAAGACTGCTTGCACAGTTTCGCTTTAATTGAAAATTGGAGAATGCAGAAAAAAAAATAATCTATTGTTGAACTTGGTTATAACATCATCGAATGGCCAACTAAATTTGTGACGCTATTTCCGAGTTTATTTTTATGCATTTTGAGAGCGATTATTGAATTTGTGAAAGTTGTCGGAATCCTTCAATACTGCGGTTATAATAGCTTATTACGAGCTTATAATTCGTGCGGACTGTATAATTATACAGTACAATAATTAATTGGCCTCAATTTGTAGTAGCCATTATTTCTGCATTACATTGTGCACTTTCACAGATTTATAGAAGATGTTTTTTTTTTTTGTTGCTGTATTTTAGAATTGGGGTAATATTCAAAAATCTTGTAAAAAAAAAAATAATAATAATAATAAGAAAGGTATTGTTCTGACTTTTTGACGCTATAGCCGAGTTTAACAGACTTTATTGCCGCAATATGTGTTTCTTATGGGGGAAATTCATGTGATTGCCACGGGTGCCGGTGGAAAATTTACCATGTTTCCGCTATAAATTACATTAAATTTAATTCACAGAATTTAGGCGAAACTTAAAAATCTGCGGTCATTAAATTTGGTTCAATATATTTTTTTTTTGAACGTTATAGCCGATGTTACCGTCATTTTTGACGCAAAACACAGTTTTTGATAGCAGTTGCGATGGAACTTCCGAAAATGGCGTTTTATCCGAATGTTACAACCAAGTTCGACTGTAATTGATTTTGTTTAAAATGGGTTTTCGTAACATAAAAATACTTAATATTCCATTGAACTTTTTTAATTTTTTGAGCAATAAAATTTGTTATCTTCGTTCATTAAGCTATCATTAAAAGTGTTAATTCGCGTCCAACGTATAAACACGTTTTGATCGATCCAATCATGTTTGAATATTACAATTATTACTGTACGAAGAGTATTTGAAAGAATGGGGGTGTGTGTTTAATCGACTGTTAATACAAACAATTTTATGAGTGCGTTATTAGTGGGATTAGTTATACTGCAATTATTGTTGGCCGGAGCCATTTTAATCTGTAAATGTCATCAAGACAATGTAATTATGATGGCGGAGAAAATTTATTTTTACCGTGGTGTAACGTGACGCGCGCGTCGTCCATCGCACTTTGTTTTTGATTATATCATCACCCCAGCCTCTACCGTCATTCTCCCAAAACGCTTAATGGAACGGCGATAAACGATAATTAAAGCTTTATCGGTGGCGCGCGAGCGAGCGGGGTATTGAGCGAATACGCCAACTCATCACTATACCACGTCTAGTTAATTCACTTACGAGCGAGGCTTAAAAATTATTATTGTATAGCAACACTCAACCTAGTTATTGCCATTAATTAATCATGCGACTATTAATGACGCTTTGAACGGAATCGAATTGGAAGCTCAAACATTGACTTTGTTGCTCCCCTCCAATGATGACTTTTAGCTGGCTTTTTTTATTTTTTATAGTAATTATATTTAAAAAAGTTAATTTTTATTGGTCGTATTAATATCGCATCCTTGAGATTTTGGAAAGGAAATCCGTTAGGCGTTCGTTTATTTTATAATGGATTTTTTTTAACGTTTAATTAATGTCATAAATTTCTCAGTTTGGGAAGCCCCGAGAAGCGCACATGAATGGCTGCGGTGGAACGAGCTTTGTTTAAGCAAAAGGCAATTTGAAAGAGATAGCAATTTAGAACCTTCGATTTCTTTTCTTTTCGTTTTTTTTATTTATTTTTTAATTTTATTTAGCTGGTTGGGTTCTTCCGTTTTCGAGATTTAAGTGCTGTATCGCGTTATAATTAAGAAATTATAATGTACTGTATCGATAGCGTAGGCGTATTCAAAGGGTAAGCAACAATTAAGAAAGTCTCGAAAGGGGAATTAAGAATAAAAGCCTCCTTCGTTTAACAAAATACGGTTTAAGTTAATGCTCGAATTGTTTTTGATAATTGGAGGCAATTTATTATCGTTTAAAAGTTAATTGGTTAATTTACCGGTTTTATTTATTTCCGTTTTTTTTTTAAATCGTTTCCGAAGGAATGCCGTAGTTTTTTTTTTTTTTCTTAATTTGCGTTTCCTTTTTTTTATTTACTAAGTATATAAAAAAACGTCATTAAAGTTTTAAAATTAGTTGTAATTTTTTTTTTCCTTAATAATTTTTTTATACATTGTTAGAATTACCGTAAAATCTCACTTACAATAGGTTGTTTTGCATAATACCCAAGATTAGTTTAAAGCCAAAAATTGTTTTTTTTTTTTTTGTAAAAGTGGTAGGCCTACATTAATTAATTGGCTTGCATTGTTTTTTAATGCTTCCGCAATTATAATACGTCAGCCGAATTTTAGAGAGCAGAAAAAAGAGAAAAGAGCGCACCACGGTTGAGATTTTACCATAAATTTAACGTGTTATTAAAAAATCTTTTAACTTTTTTTTTTTTTTTTGCATTTTTAACATAGCTTTTTTAAAAATTAAGATAAATATCTCTATTGGAGAAGCAACAAATTCAAAATAGCTGTTATACTGTAGTTGATTCCAGTTCCAATACAACGGTAAAGTTTTTGGGTTTTTTTAAAACGCCCTTTTCTTAAAAAAATAAATTTTAACGTTTGATTTTGTTTGCTACTGTATATTATATAAAGTTACGGTATAAAAATAGTACAGTACACTATGAAGGTGCTAGCATTTATTAGATCTTTTGTAATAAATACATATTTTTTTATTAAAACAAGTCTCATTAATTTTATAGTACACCGTGTATCAACAACTACCGTAAATATTATTACTTGTTATTAAAAAAAATATATAATGCAGTAATTAATGCATTTTTGAATTATTTATTATGATAAATGAGGAAAGTAATACCGTAGTTAAAGTTAACAGATTTATGTAATAATTTTTTTTGAATTAGGTTAAGTGCATTATTTATTACGGTTTTTTAACTTTAAAAAAAAGAAAATAAATAAAAAATTGACTTTCGAAATCTCTATTCAAATACTGTACAGTGTTAATTAGCAGCCTCCTTAATAGCGGGCAATCAGTGCGAGCACGAGTTTACTGCGGCGAAGCGTACATTAATGAAGATTCAACGCTCTTGAAAAGGGATAGCGAGATACGGTATTTGAACGCAAACTTTTATGTATAATTTATTACTTTTAACACAGTTTTAATTACTGTATCATCAATCAGTGGCAGCGGAAAACCCGCAGATTAAACTGAGATATATGTAAGTACGCGGTTTGCGGTAACTTTTTATCTAATAACAAAATAAAAATGTAGTTTTTGAGAGTGATGGTATGTAGCGAGAAAGTTTTTTCTCCGCCGTTTTGAGTGGTTTTTTTTTTTTATATCTGTCAGTGACGAATCAATCGTAGTTTGAAAGCAATAGAAAGAGCATTCTGTAAATGGCGTAGAAAAAAAATAAAAAAATAAAAAGAAGAAGCGATTTATTCCGCGGTTGTTTATATAATACTGTACGGTATATGTAATAATAGAGTAGTGTATATGCGCTTAGCTTGAGAGGGTTTTCGAGAGGAAAAAGTAAATTCAGAAATAAAAGGTGGGCGGGGAAATCTTAAATGAATGTTTAAGAACATCCCCGGAGATCTTGACTTTCCATTAAACTAATAGCAGCGCTAAAAATCAAATAAAAAAAATAAACGCTTTTTTTTTCTCTCTCTCTTTCTCTTTGCCACTCTTCATATCTCACTCTCAACTAATCTATAAATGATGAGATCTAAAAGTTTTTTTTTTTATTTCTCGATATTAATATTTGATTAATCTCAATTGGTGATTGTTTTAAAATACTAGAACTCTATCCTATTTGTCCGCTTTTATAATTTAGGGTACGGTACTGGGAAACGTCATTTTATACGACGTTGTCAGTTCTACGGATGGAAGGAGTTTCTGGTGAAAGAGACTTTTTGGTCAGTGACGAAAACAGATCCCCGATATAAATAATTGATTACCGTTTTTTTTTTTTTTTTTTGAAAATTAGAACTTATTTATCTGTTCGTTTTAAAACGTGCAAACGTCATTAATATTAGTGAGTTTGCCAAAATTTACCAAAATATGAAATATCAAAAATTCAGATGTGGTCAGTTGAATGGGATGTAAGCAGTTAATCGTGAAAAAGAAATATTTTTTGAATGAAACTTATGGATCAATGAAGATTTTTTTTTTAGAGGTTTGAATACAATTATTTTTTTTTAAAGAAATTGAAAAGTTTTGTTGATTCATATTTTTTTATTTTTTTTTTAATTATTTTAAATTTTGAGCATTTTTTACTTTAATATAATTTATATACAAACTACAAATCTATTTACTTTTCATGTTTGTTTTACTGCGGCATTCCTTTAAATGCAAATTGGTAAACGTTAAAAACATTTTAATGATAAAGTAATTTAAAAAATCATTTTTCATAACTTTTTTTTTGTTTAAAAAAAGTGCATTTTCTGATTTTTTGTTTTAAGATAATATATTTTTGTTTACCCGATTGCAATTTTCTCGGGGGAAATAATTTTTTTCTATTTTGGTTGTTAAAGCGAGTACGGTATGTAATTAAATTCTGAACTAGAATTGTTTTTAGCAGAGATAGGCGCGTAAACAATTTCGTTGTAGTGAGGATAATTTTGTGCTTCAGAGGTTCGTTCTATTGAAGTTTTTTTTTTTTTTTTTTTGGTTACGATAAGCGTGACTGCGCGGCTGACTTAAGGGAAGCGGAAATTCGATTGGTACCGAGTCTCCGGAATGATTTAGGAATGGCGCAGCGCAATCTTCTCCACATCGGTAATGACTTCAAAACAAAATTGGCTCAAGTTTAATTTCATGAGATTCAACTGCACTTTCACGGCGCATATACAGGAATATGAACAAAATACACGACTTTTTTTTTTTTTTTTTTTTGAAACTATAGTAGCCTACATGCACTTGTATTTTAGTTACTTTTTAAGATGAGATTTGTGGACGTCAGTGTTTACACTTCAATCAATTTTCTTTTTGTTAATACTTTACATTCTTACTGTAGTCTGTAATCTCCATCTGTTTGAAATATTTGAGTTTTATTATATTGAGTTTTGTTATATTAATTTTAATATTTCTCTATAAAATTAATTAATTGTTTTAATTTTATTTTATATAGATTTTTAAAAGTTGAGAAGAATATTATTTATGATCAATGGGCAATAACACAAACTCACCCATTTAATGTTTGGTAATATTAAAGGACCAGCAGTATTTTGAAGGTAAGTCCTCAACAACATTTTTTAAATATTTTAAGCATGTTTTTTATGATAAAAAAACTTTTTATGCGACCCATATTTTTATTCAAATGTTTGAAAAAAAAATTTTTGGCTTCATATAAAATACTGTAGTAGTGTGCGGTAACGCATCTTTGATATGGTAAACTGGTACTCACTTTGCGGGTCTACTTTTTTGGGAACGTACTAAGGAGAAAAACGAAATGGGGTGGAAAATATTTCGTGTTGTTTTCTAATTTTTAATACCGTGGTTTATTTATTTATTTATTATTTTTCCATTTATTTATTTTTTGTAAAAGGGAAAAAGAGTTAGCCTAAATCAATTTAGGTTTGTTGTTATACACCGTGTCCGCAAAAAACAGACACAACTGAATTGCTGTGAAGTTCTTTAAGACAATAAAATATGGGGTTTGATGCAAGAAAAGGTTTATAAGACAAAAAAAACGAAACATGAACGTCTAGGTACACATGAGGCTGTAATAATTTTGATTAAACTGGAACGGATACAGCGCATATTTAATGGGTATGATATGCTTTGCTGCGTGTGTTGAGGCTGAAGGAGACTATTCGAAACACAGAATAGAACAAATTCAATGCTAAATACGAAGTTCAGTTGGGTCTGTTTCTTTTGTGGACACGGTGCATTTTTTGCTTTTTGCCTTAATTGCACGCTTTCAACTAAGAAAACTTGTGTGGATTTACTTAACCTGATAAATAACGCACCGGTCTAAGTTTGGCTAGTTATATTTACGCCTCTTGTTATTACGAAGAGAGAAAGTGAGAAGAAAAAAATAGTAAAGGTAATTTATGTAATGGTTGCTTATAGCCGATGACGTTGTTCTTGATGGAGACGAATGATAAAGTTGAGCACGTGACCGGAGCCCCTATACTTAATGACGTTTTAACGTTAGTCATTAGCAAAAGAGAGCCTTTACGTATATTTATGAGTCTCGTAGGAATAGATACATGATTAAATTAAGCATCTGTGTCACCAAATTAAAGCGTTGATTGCGCATGCGCGACGTGTGATGCTTATCAAATTCGTTTCGTCGAGACTAGCTTTTAGGATAAGAGAAATAATCAAAAAAAGTTGTGTATTTTTTTTTCTTTTTTCTAAGCCGTCTATGGTACGGTAATGACAACATACCGTATTATATTTTTGTTGGCTGAATCGAGTCAAGAAAATATGATAATAATATGAAAGATGGCGGTCATTAAGAAATTAATCACCGTGTTTGTTTATGCGTTCGTGCTTAATGCGTCTTTTGTTCGGTAAACTCGGGAAGTTTTTGGGAGTCTTTTGTTTGATTTTTAATTGAGAATTACGCCGACGCGTTTCGAGCGTTTGTTTGACCAAGGCGAACAATGAAAGAAATATAATAAGGCTGAATTTTTTTTAAAAAAAAAAATATTAAAAGATGGATAATGCGGGAGATGTCATCGTTTGAGCCGCCATAAATTAGCATGGCGTGAATGAAAAAGGCGAGAAAATGTTTTGATGACGAGTTGCTAAATGATGGGAAATGGAAGAAAAAGATTATGGGGCTAATAATTATTAAACAATGACGTGACGCGTGTTATAATTATACGTCATTTGATTTTTAATTCTTTTCCCTTCCCCCTCCCTCTGCAATTAGCGTTACACGCTTTTAATTAATGATGAAGGTAAACAACACTATTATTTGCTCTCAGGCACTTAGTTTTTACGCTTTTAAACTTGGGGAGAGAATGGGAGAAAAAAAAAAAAGATATTGCGGAGATGTAATGCGCGTTATATTTTATATCGTCGGATAAAAAGGTGTAGAAATTTTGATTGACGGAAGAAGCGGAAGGCTCATTTCTCCTATTGTTTGTAATTTACATTTTCTTTTAAGGAACAATAATTCGTGAAGGCTGTTAATTTTTATCTTGTAATTCTCACCGCCTTCGTCATTTTTCTGCTACGGTATTTTTTACTTATATTTTTGTAATTAAAAATTAGCTGTTTTTTTTTCTTTAAAAAATAGTTAGGAATCGGTTATTTTGAAAAGGGAACATATTATCCATTTTTTGTATTTTTGAAGTTTGTAATTACATTTTTGATATCTATGTAATCTTCATCTGAATTTACTTTATGTTTCTAATGAGGAATCATTATTATTTTTCATTAGGTTCAAAAAGGCGCATCTCTAAAAATAATTTTTAATTATTTTTATATTAATTATAGTATTTTGATATAATAACTACTGTATATGAATTGATAGGTATGTGGGTGTAATTTACCCCTGATATTATGTGCAGTAGAAGCCGTATTTTGGGATTTTTTTTTAAGGTACACTTTTTGGAGACGTTTCATTTTCGAAAAAATAATTAATTTAAATTGATATAGATACGTTTTAATTGAGATAGTTCGCTATATAAAACTTGCATTATTATATTATTTTAAAAGAAAAAAATAAATAGATTAGTTTATGGGTCTAGTTTAATTCTAACAAAATAAAATTTAAACAAGTTTTTTTGGATTCCCATAACATTAAATTTTCAAAAATTAGTTGCTTTAATAAGTTTCAAAGTTGGATTTCCTATTTTTGTTTCGATTTACACTACCGCAGGCTACAACTTTATTTACCCAATAATAATTATAATGGTGACAAATGTTACTAATTAATTGATTTAATTTTAACCACATGTAGCCTATCGGTAATTTAAATAAAAATGATGTAAAATTTATAATTAAGTTAAAAGATCAAATTATTGCAGGCAGTACTGTTGTTGATCTCAAAGCCTCAGTAGATCTACACTACATGTATTGGTGAAGTTGTATGTGTTTTGGTGACGTAGATGAGTAATAACAATAACTTCAAAATAATACTACAGTATTGCAATTCTACCGAAACATTTTGTTTTACCTCATGTTATTTATCGTTTCTTGGTATCCTTAAATAAATAATTATATACCTATAATACTCGTACATTAAAAAAAAAAAAAATAGTGAAGGGTTTTAGTGAGTTTAATTGGGTATTTATAATTGATTCAAAATAAAAAAAAATGTGGACTGCAGCTTAAACCGAATTGTTGAAATAAATCAAGTTTTAATTTTTTCCACGAAATCGTTAAATGAAAAAATTGTAAGTTGAGCTATTTAATCTGACAATCACATCCGTATAAATGACGGAAATTTCTTCGAATCTCCTCTTTAAAACAAGAACGAGTAGTGAGAGAGCATCAACGTTAGAAAAATAAAGGATTTTTCTCTTTATTTATTTATTTTATTTATTTATTTTTTTTTTTCTTTTCTTTCTTTTGATTTAAGTTTTAAGGGGTTGCGGCGTTGCAAAGTTATTTCGCCTTCTTAAGCTTAATCTGCTTTTGACTGGCCTTTTTAATCCTTCCAATAACTTTGGCGGAGAGAGAAAAAGAGAGATTTATTTTCGTTTCGTGTTATTGTTGGCTCGATTTATGTTGTAAATCATGCGGATGGAAAAGTAAAATGTAAGAGTTGGAAACGAAACACACAACAACAACATGAGTAGGGTTTTAGGTTAAGGTAAATGCTTGTACATGTACTGGGTACTTACAATCGATGTCGTTATAAGAGGGCGCTGCTCGGGCGATTTCACTTAGCACTAAGACAAGGCAGAGAGCGACGGCGACGCACTTGATGATGGTAGTTGAAGACATACTCCTCCTCTGGAATTAAAAAAAAAAAAAAAAAAACTACTTAGAAACAAGTTTACAGTAAATTAAACAAGATAATAATAATAATACTGTATACATTTTGCGAAATGAAAAACGCTGTGACGTAGGCTTTTAACGTCTTAATTTTGGTAATCACTCTATAATTGACGTCAGTTATACGTTAACATAGTAAACAAAAATGAACTTAATTAATTAAAGTGTTTTGTTTAATACAGTAGTTGTTAATTAGTATGCGTAATAGCATATGAAAATTAAAATACAGGGGAAACCTCGATTATCCGAATTAATGTACATGTAGTACTAGTCTAACTCGGATATTACGGATAACGGAAATTATTATTTTTCTGTTGTTTTTCTGTTGTTTTGTTGTAAAAAATAGGTAGGCCTAGGCTTTTTCTTAACACCTCTTTATTATTTGGCATTTTCGCTTAACCGGTGTTCGGCCTACCTTGTTGCATGTCGGATGAGCAACACTCTACTGTAATAAACAGTGCTTGTGAGTTACAGCTCGAATAATCGAGGTTTTACGGTAACCCTAAGTTAATTTGAGAGATTCCGATAGCTTGGCTTTAAGTTTAAAAGTTAATGTTTGAACGAGTTTGCGTTTCTCGTTTCGTAACGTACACGAAATGCATTATTTTTAGCGTTTGGAGATGTTGCGGAGGTCTGAGGGGGATACGTGATTAATGGAGCGAATAATGTCGCGAATGGGGTGGATTGCAAATGCCGAGCTAATTATTGGGCTTTTTCTTTAATTGCTGGTTTAACATTCGTTTACGATAGGGAGAGGAATTTTTTGGGGGGAGAGTTGAAGGGGGGGGGGGGAATGAGGGATTTTTGGATGACAGACGCGATTGGGCGACAAAGTGTTGCTATGATTTATGGTAAAATGCGAATACTTCTCCAGTGTGTGTAACAGTGTTACGGCCTGTTGTAACGCCTATAGAGTAATACGAAAAGATTAACATTTCGCAAATAAATAACATCTGTTGTTCTTTCGACGACTGAGCTGTGTTATTTATTCGTCGATTTTATAAGTTTGGCGCCTCGATTTATGCACGATAACGTCGAATTAATTTCTTGTTCTCAGCTCTTTATTTCTCGACGCTTTTAAAACTTTTTGATGTTGACTGCGATTTACATAAATTTAAAGTCAAGTACATTAACGCCAAACACACATCATTTTTCGTTTAACATGCAAATCGAAGGCGAAAAATACTCTGAAATTAAAATCAAGAAATGATTTTTTTTTTTTAATGTTTTTGTCATTTTTTTTTTAAATAATTATTTGATTGATGGTGTTGAGCATCGCACTCGAGATAATTTTATTCTAATGAAGGTTACACGCACTTTTAACTTAGTGCTCTAAGTGTAATAGGATTAGGGAAATATTTATATTACGTAAAACCGTTTCCGATTAATCAATATATTTTTTTTTTAAGAAAATGGCTTAGGGGAGAAAAAATATCTTAGCAAAAGTAATGTAATTTTTTTGTTTATCAAAATTTCTGCATTAATAACTTCATAATTTTGTTTAAAAAAATATTAATTGACGCTAATGATTATGATTATCGATTATGAGTAAGAGATCAAGTTTAGCAGAAAGTTTCAAGTTTATTATTTCTCAGTGGGTGTCATTTCAAGGTGGTCAAAAAAGCGTTCTGCTATCGCACTTGTTTTTTATTCATAAACAAAAAATATGCTAAAGTTTGTTGTTTTTTTTTTTTACGAAATATGAAACCCGTATTTATTTTGTGTTTGGAATGAGGGCGCCGTTATATTATGCGTTTCAATATACCGGTACTTCATTTTTTTAAAAAATTTTATTGAAGTCGTACATATTGCGCAGAAAAAAATGTACTGTATAAGTAGTATTGGAAAATAAACTTATTTCATAACTGCTGAATAACACAAATCGAACGTTTGCAATAATAAAAATAAAATTGTAAATAGTATTTTTTTTTTTGTGGATTTTTTTCCATATGAACTCTACCATATTTAATCTAAAAAACATTTTTGTATTTGAATATTGTTTCATGATATAAAAAAATATATCTAAGGTTTTGTAATAATAAAAGAAAAGGAAAGGGACTGACGTTATGTTAATATATTCACCTAAATGCACGCTCATGCCGTTTACTTTTCGGTCTTGTTTACCCCCCAAAAAAAGAGGGCTATTTCATCTAATATTGATAACAATTTGTTAACAAGTACTATACGAATTGACATTTTAAATAGAACTTCAGTATAATGCATACGTATTACAGCATTTTGAGTCAGTTTTTTATTTGTTAAACAGGTGTGGATAGATGTCGTCTATTCCAAATAGATACAGTGAGATATACGGTATTCACGTAGAAACGTTTCAGACCAGTTTTTGCCTCTCCACTTCTCATTTTATTTATATTGTAGAGTTTATTTGGGCACCCTAGATCAATATTTAATTTTAAAACAATTTTTTTTTCTTCTTTTGAAATGAATAGGGGGATAAAATGCGGCTTATAGCGTCATTTAATTTCGAAAATGAAACGGATATGAAAATAGCGCTGAATTGTTTGGTTAAACGACGAAACTCTAATTATTATTCGCTCCACTTTTTTTTTATTATTATTAAATTATTGTTTGTTATTATTTTTAACTTTTGTTTGGTTTCTCAAATGCATTAGAACTCGGTTATAACGACATAGAAAGGATCGAACATTTTTATTAAGTATCCAAGTAACCTTGAATTCGTGCAATAAAATGCACATTAACCGAGGTTCTTTTTTTATAAGGTCGTTATAAAAAAGTTACCATCTCCCATTTGTAGCCAAATTTTAATGAGGTGGGAATATAATAAATTCAAAATTCAAAGAAAAATAATACTCTAATAATAAAATTTAAAAAAAAAAAAGGTTTCTTGAAATTTATGAGAAGTTTTGATACTGTATTTCATATTTTTAAATTGGATGGATTTTCGAATATTTTAGTTATTCAAAATATATTTTAGAAATTATTCAGAATTTTTAACGTTCAATATGTAAATATTACATTTCAATATTGTTTTAATCCGAAATGTATAAAAAAAATTAAACTGGAAATTTTAAACGATCCGAAATCTCAATAATTGCACCTAATCTTTTATCGTCAGAATTAATTTTATATAATTCTAAAAATTTAAATTTATTAAAAACTAGCCTACAATTTCAAAACTTTCTAAATGTAAATCACAACGTTAAACAAATTGAATTAATATAGAAAATTGAATTTAAAAAACTAAAAATTGATTGGTACAGTATTGTATTTTTGGCATTTTTAAATGTAGGGAGATATTTAATGGTTATTTTCTCATTGCTTCCAGAAACACTGCATTTAATTATCTGATTTTTTAGTTATTTTAATTATCGATTACTTTAGATAATTCGACTTATTTTACATCGTGTTATCATTTATCTAAAGTATCGTTTCATTTCTTTTGATTCGCCAAAACTTGAGATTTGTTTTCCAAGTACGACGTCTTTGCGTCGGCCGCGGGAGAGCGGAATTTATCGGACGATTAATATTGTTAATCAATTAATTCAACTCTAGTGGGTATTTCGCACGCGTTCTCTAGTGGGTAATGAGAATAAGTTGCAGTGTTTGTAAAGAACAACAACAACTTACAAACAAGAAAAAAAAAAATGAAATGCACGAACTGTTTGTCTCGGCGCATGCGCCAGAAAGATCATAAATGGGAATTACTGATGCGAATAAAATGTCTTTTTGAATTTTCCGCATGGCGTCAATTTGCCTCGTGTCATTTACAAGCTGTTTTTTTTATGCCGCACAAGTACATGTACAGTATGATGATTATTTACTTTTGTGTTTGAATATTATTCTCTGGAGGGAAAAGCTTGAGTAATGAAAAGAAAAGAGTAAAGTATCGTGCACACATGCTTCTTGACGCGCTACAAGCAGAGCATCTTCCCCCTAAATATGTCGTCACATCCGCA